>MU680274.1:16932-104749 GCA_026770625.1 Nicotiana glauca | reverse complement strand
CTAGACTGGATTGGGTAATTTCAGCCATGTTGTGTTGTCAGACCTATAAGAGATAGGGTGACGTGGGATCACCCCGGGTATATGCTTGGTAAGGCCATTTAGCTATTGGTTGGCTTCTAGGACAACTCTAGGCACGCTCGAGGATGAGCGTTTGTTTAAGTTGGGGAGGATGTGACGACCCGGCTTGTTGTCACATGAGTTACCGCCCCGTTTCCCCCATACTATGTTGTTCTATGTTTCAATATCAGTATTCGAGTTGATAGGATAGAATTGAATTGGTTTTAGTTGGAAATGAGGCACATAGTCTCATTGAAGGAAGCTTGTTTTGGAAAAGTCAATCGGAAGTTAACTATATAGTTAGGAGGCTCGGATGTGAATTCCGGTGATTTGGTTAGCTTCGGGAGGTGATTTGTGGCTTAGGAGTGCGATCGGAATTGATTTTGGAGGCTCGGTGTAGAATTAGGCTTGAATTTTGGCGAATTCCGGTTGATAGGTGAGATTTTGATCCGAGGGTCGGAATGGAATTCTGAGAGTTGCTGTAGCTTCGTTAGGTGATTTTGGATATGTCTGGAAATTTTCAGGTCATTCGGACATCATTTGGCTGGGTTTTGATCGAAAGTGCATTTCGGAAGTTCTTGAAGAACTTAGGCTTTTATTTGGTGAAATTTGTTGATTTTGATGTTAACGATGGTGTTTTGATGATTGGAACAAGTTTGAATGAAGTATTAGATCATGTATGTGCTGTTGGTTGAGGTCCCGGGGTCCTCGGGATGATTCCGGGTGATCAAACGGACTCTTTTTGGTTTTTGAAGAGATCATATTTTGCTGTTAGGTGTTGCAGAACTTTTCTTTAGCGCGTTCGTGTGGCGTGTAATGCAAACGCGTAGAGTAAATTGGAGGACTTGGAATTTAGCCTTCGCGTTCGCGTGAATGGTAATGCATTCGCGTAGGCCTGGGAGGTAGGCCATCGCGTTCGCAGGAGGAGTGCACGCGTTCGCGTAAGAGGGCCTGGGAGCCCAGTTCAGTTAAAGAATCGTGTTCGCGATGGATGAGTCGCGTTCGCGTAGAGAGAAGTCTGATGGGTATCGTGTTCGCGTTGATTGAGTCGCGATCGCGTAGAGTATTTTTGAGCTCTTAAAATTTTGGTCTTCGAGTCCGAGGGGTTGTGGTCGCGAACGCGATGAAGGAAATTGCTGGGCGGACAGAAGGGTTTATAAACATTTCATCCGCGAGCCAAGTTCATTTTTCTCCATTGTTAAGAAACTTTGGGAGCTTTTGACGAGGGATTAAGAGGGTTTCGACTACGAATCGATTGTAGATTCGACGCGCGTGGAGGCCAATTTGAGGGGCAAAGGCATCGCGAGCAAGGAATTTCACCGGTTCGAGGTGAGTAATACTTGTGAATGATATCCTGAGGGTTTGAAACCCCGGATTTGCACATCATAGTGCTGTATTGTGGTGACTTGCACGCCAGGTACGAGCGTGGGGTAGAGCACCGTTGGGGATTATGACTTGGTCCGTCCCGATTGTTGATTTTACTGCGCGATTGACTGAAAACTACTTGATGCTTTCATGATTTGGGCTGTTTGCCATATTGTGGGCTTCATGATTTGGGCTGAGAACTGCTATTTTACTATTGCCCAAGGGGCTTATGTGCATTGCTGGACCAATCATGGATCTGGCTGCGCACCGCAGTAGTGTTATGTGTGCATTTCTTGACTGAGATATGGATTGGGCTGCACGCCGTAGCAATATATACATATACATGCATGGATCGGACTGCACGCCACTGTAGTATATTATATGGATCGGACTGCACGCCGCAGTGATATATTATGTGGATCGGACTGCACGCTGTAGTATTATAGCGCTTGGGCTGTAGGAGCCCCTCTGGAGTCTGTACACACCCCTAGTAAGCGCAGGGTACCCAAATGGATCGGGCTGCGAGCCGCAGCGGTCATGCGCATTGCATTGCATTCATGCATTCATTCCTGTTTGTACTACGTGGCATGATTTTTAGCACTCACATATCATTGGAATACATGCTATTACTTACCTTGTTGACCAGATACCCTGGTGTTACATGTTAAGGAGTGCTGAGCCCGAGAGGCTGATGTTGTACTTTGTGAGTTGGGAATGAGCCCGAGAGGCTGATGTTGTACTTTGTGTGTTGGGAGTGAGCCCGCGGGGCTGATACTGTACTGAGAGGTTGATACTGAGCCCGAGGGGCAGATTTCTGATTATTTCCTACTTGTTGAAATTATTTTCGCAACGGTTGAAAAGGGCATATTTTCAAAAGAGATTTTTAACCGAGCTTGAGATTTTCTAAAAGACTTTCACAGCGTTACGATTTTACTATTTTTTTCAAAGGGTTGTATTGTCTTTTATAGCATTTTGGAGTGCTCATACGTGTTTTCTTATCGCTCAGATATTATTCGCTCTTATTACCACTGAGTTGGAAGTACTCACTTTACTCCCTGCACCTCGCGTGCAGTTGCAGGTACTGTTCACCCGGTAGCGGGTTAATAGCGGATTGAAGGTATTGCTATCGTAGCTAAGCAAGGTGACCTCCAACGTTCGCGGCACTGAGTTTCTTCTTCTTCTTGATTTTCAGATTTTACTCAATGTATTATAGACTTTGAAGTTGTAATAAAAACCCTCCTAGATGCTCGTGACTTGTGACACCCCGGTCGAGCGGTATTGGGTTGTATTTATATTGATTAGTATCATTAATTTATATTCGAACTGTTATATAACTGATTAACTGCTTTACGTGGTGTTCTGAAATGGTCTGGCTGGCCTTGTCTTCACGAGAGGCGTCATTACGACCGGGTTTGGGAATTGGGTCGTGACATGCCCCAAATTCTTGTGCAGCTACTCACCTTCCTATCTACCAGAAAACAAACAGATATTGAAATACAAAACCATTTGGAACATATGCTTTTGCTACTAGGATAATACTCCAATTTCTTCATTTTTCAGCCAGTTTCTAGGGGAAACTCGACAAAGTGAGGGGCTTAAAGCCAAATCTTGATAAGAGGCCTTAATTTTTGTTGGAAGATAAATACTTGCACATATATTTTTATCTATTTTTCTAGATTTGATTGATGCAAAATTATTAATTATTTATGTAATCAATTTCTCTTTGCAGTTCTTTTTCAATTGATAAAATCAAAAATACATTTAGTCTCTCGAGAGATATTATTGATCTTATACAAGATTTATCTATTTTAATTTTGAAAAAAAAATCCTTTTTGTGAATGCAACTGGTCCAAGAAATATTAACATTATTATATATGGAATATATGTGTCACGACCCAAAATAAAAATCAAAGGGTGGTGATGGCACTGCTTATTAGGCAATCTGACACTTATAATTACCATAACAAGAGATGCGAAACTAACATATAACAACATGATATATTAAATGAGAGTAAAAGCTTCGCAATACATAAGAGTCTAAACCGAATAACCGTCAAAAATAACCTTAGAATATTAGGTGACACTGAGTACATGAGCTTCTAGAAATTTACTAAATACTTAGTTTGAAAGGAATATAGTACTATTTAACAATAATAAAATGATAAAAATGTGACTTTAAGGCATGCGGACGAGAATGTAACACTACTTTGAGTCTCCCCATAGTCAAAGCTGTGCTTTCCTCTGAATGATGCTAGGGCCAATGCCAGAATCTGTACATGAACTGTAGAAGTTTAGTATGAGTATAGTCGATCCCATGTACCCAGTAAGCATCGAGCCTAACATTATATTGGCGAAGTAGTGACGAGGCTAAGACAAAAAACCTACTCTATAAACCTGTGCAATTAAATATCCAGGAAAATAAAAAAAGACATAGTAACAAGTAAGATAACAAGTGAAATAGTAAGTAGGATTGCAAGTAAAATAGAAAATAAGATAATAAGTGACATAAAAAGTAAGATAATAAGTGAAATATAAAGTAAGATAGTAAGAGAAAAATGACAAGTAAGACTGTTTACCGTGAAAATGGTAACAACAATTAAATTTGTAAATGGAATTCTAAAAATATGTGATCTATTTTCGAGCTAGTTTGTTAGGGAAGTTAGTGCTAAAGCATGAGGTGAAATGATAAAATCGAGTTAAGCAAAGCAGTAAACGAACCAGTAAGGGGCTGTTGCCCGATCGTAAAGTCAGCCAGTAGATACCTCAGGGCCGCGAAGGCGATAATAGGCACAAATATAGCTAAGAGAAGCTATATATCACCAATATTGAACAAAGTGACGAAGAACAAATGAGAAAGCGATAAAGTGCTAAGGTGACCTCGAGGTCAATGAAGATAGACAATTTAGAAGAAAGAGAGAGAGATATTATTGCATTTATAGAGAAGTGGAGCAACATCAGTCCCTTACAAGGTTGGGTGAGTCCTCCTTATATAGGCAAGTGGATTCAGTATAAGTACATGTGTATTAATTGCAAGAGTACAAAGATGGGACGGGTTGATGCGAGGCCTCACAGTAGGCTCTAGATAGGCCGAGCCCGTCAGGCGTAGCCATGTGCCTAGGAGGCTTCCTCTTTCATCCTGACCTCAGACCCTATTTCTTTTGAGTCAGACTTTGACAAGCCCTGAGGCTGAGAACTCGATTGCGGCCTCCCACCCTCGGGGTCTAGGGGAAAGCTTCCAAAATATCTTGATAGGAAAAAATCAAGTCTCCTGATTTTTTTGCGTACAGATAGTCTTCGCGTTTCCTATGCCGAAGTGAAGGGAAATTATTTTGACACTCAACCTCAATCTCCCTTTGGAGACATTATACTAGCGATTAGGATCGCGGTGCAATATTTTGTAACATACGACATATCTCATAGATCCCTGCTCGATGCCTTGTTGTTTCCGTTTCTCGAAGCAAAAAGTACTGCCGTTGATTTATTTTTTCAAGGAAGTAGTAATTGTATTCACTGGTAAATCTTCCAGAGTATTGATGGCCGTGTCATTTTTCCCCTATGCATGAAGACATTTTGGAATTGTGTTTCCCATCTCAATGCTTCCATTGGCATGCTTGTCTCTTCCTTCTCATCATCTTCTCTTACCTTTGATCACCACGATGGAAGTTTTTTGTCTCAATGCTGTTTGGAGGAGTTCCTTCGGACTGCGTCATGGTATTCTGCCCGGGCCTCCCTTTGTCGGATATAAACATGTTGTTCCGATATTTCTGCACTCGTCACTATATTGGCCGATGCTGCTACTGTTGGCCTGAGATGGTTGATGGATGGGGAGTCGGTATCCCCTTCGCGTAGGCGGACGTTCAGATTATGCACCACTGCTCACTCTTTTACCTAGTCCTAGTGTTGCACTCCATCCTTAGGTTTTTTCTTTCCCAAGGGATAAAGTGGCACCGCCGGCCGTTGAGGAGGGGGCCCGCCGAATATTTAAGCTTTGGCTTTGGCGGGCCATCTCTCTTTTCTTTGCCTCCTCTGCATCCCCTTCCTTTCCTCTCCTTCGTCTTCCCTGGCGGAGATCCCTCGTAGGATTGAGTTGGGAACCTATGGGAGGTGGAGGTCAAAGAAGTCACCCTCGAGGATACGTGCTTGAGGGTGTGGCATCCGGAGATGCTGGTACCGGAGATGGACTCTCGGTGGTGGATTGGGCACCTTGGTTTCATCACATGTACATCCTCCCGTTCCTCTGCTTTAGGTGTAGACTCTTGTAGGCCTTTGTAATTTGTATGTAATGACCCTCCGGGTGCTTTGTAATTGCATGTCATGACCTCTTGGGGGATGTTATACTTGAATCCTTCATAAATAAGAATTTATTTTGCTGACTTCTGCTTCTCTTTTGATGTTCGTATGCTCTTACACCTTTCAGGGCTTTGTGAATGCCTTCTTTTGTTTGTTGGCCATCGTAGTCTGTCATGAGAGCTTGTCCTGCTCTCCAACTGATTGACATGGTTCTCCCCTGGCCTTATTGTTGTATTTCTGATTGATGGAGGACCAACCAGATAAGGTCGATCTATCGGGGCCTGCTAATTTGTTTGGAGATCACGCGTCGAATTCTGGGCCTTCAGGAATGCTATCCCGGACGAAGGTAATCTTCGGGTGCCCCGGGGGACCCTACTAATTTTGATGTAGATAACCCTTTTAGAAAGTATAAGGTTGGCTTTCGTTTGAGGAGTTTTCCAATGTTTGGTGCTTCTTTGGGCCCTCGTAGAGCTTCGGTCATTGAGGCATCCGGGGTTTACTCTACTGGAGAGGGGATTACAAGCCTGTCCTCCTGCCTTGCATCTGGTACTAGCGTTTTAGAGCTCATCATGGCCCTGTTTCTTGGGGCCGAGGGTTCCCAATGTGCAATGCTGGCTCGAGCATAGAGATCATATGCGTGGTTCCCCGAATCTTGTAGTCCGTTTGAGGATGTTCCCTGGGTCGGGTATCAACCCGTTGATTTGTATCGATGCCATTGGCATCTTGGAGCTTACTTCGACCAGGTAATTTGCCATTGCCTCTTACATATAAGTGGGGGTGGGTTCGGCCTTTTCACGAGACTTCATTATTTTTTGGTAGATGTTCTTCTATTTCGGCATAGGGCTCCCTATCTCTTAAAGTGCGAGAAGCGTTGGAGCTTGCCGTTGCTTTATTTTGTCAGTTTTGCCATAGCCATGGTGAGCACTTCGGGACCAGCATGGCAAAGGGCGGAGAATGATGTTCCCGGTGCTCGTTAGTCGAAGGATTTTGCTTTGGAGATGGCATCCTTGATAAAAGAGGAACATCTGGAGAAGGCGAGGCGATACTGCAGGTAGAGCGAGGGGTGACACTACAGGTGCGTTCCCCAGGTGAAGGCATCACAAACTTTGTTGATAGAGTCTTGAGTGTGCACGACCCTCTGATAGGGTTGCGCTTGAATTTTGTTTGAAGTATTAAGTTACCTTGGCGCATATTCTTCCATCATTTTGGTGAAGGGTTCTGATAATGATATTCTTCACGGAGAAAGCTGGGCTCGAGTTTACGCTTGATCATCCCATAAGGATATATCGACCTTTTCATCATCGAGGCCTGCTAACCTTGAGGGGTCGTTCGCCTATGTCCTTCATTGTTGACGATGAGGAGGGCACAGACTGAGAATGGGCCAATTAGTTCGTCTATGTCCGAACGATCGATATTATTCCTGTGGAGCTTCTGCCATTTCCCGAATTATGGAATCATGCACGTAAGTTAGGCTCTTTGTCGCTTTTTCAGATTTCGTTTGTGGAAAAAATCGGCCAAATAACAATGCTATCTCCCTTATTGCCGCAACTTCGTGGATGCCGGGCGAAGTCTATGATCTACCCGGCTAGGTTCAGAGGCTGGTGACCAATTTGTCTTGTAACGAACGCAGGTGGCGAAGTATGTCAAGCATCAGGTGTGGAATGGATCATCAAGGTACGTGCATATGTTGCTTTTCACTGCTAGTATATATCTGAGGTCACATTTTCCCACCTCGTTTGTATTGGACTTGCCGTTTGCAGATATCGGGCAGTTCCTTGGGGCAAGGTAGCACTTTTTTGGAGAGGAAATGGAGTCGTCGGCCTCCGGGTCGAGGGATGGTGGTAATAAGAGGGACTAGAGCCCACAATGCAAATGGGCTTTTAACGGTGCTGGTCGGGCTCATATTTTTTAGGATGGGGCATTGCCCGAGTTTGCGGTTCCCTAAGCGCCTGATTCCTGACCAATGACTCTTTTAGGCGAGCATGTCACGCCCGAGCTTCTGGGATTTCAGGGGTAAGACCAGCGGGAGTGTGTTCCAATTTGGAGGAAATCCGTCGTCTTCACTTTGAGGTGAGTTTGTGCCCAATTTCCTTGCATCCCGCATCTTCCTTCTCTCATTAAATTCTTCTTGCGCAGGCCTGCGATAGGCTTAAGTGCGAGCTGTTCTGCCAAAGGGCCAAGTTTCAGATAATTTTGGATAAGGGGGAATCCCTTAGGATTTTTTGCAAGGAGAAGGAAGTTGAGCTGCAGCATTAGCTATATGAGGCGTACCGGAGCTCAAACTATGAGGGCTATTTGATGGAGTAGGTAACTTCTTGTGGTGCGTGCTCTGCTTCTTTCTAACCTTAAGGCTTATTTTCTCTTGCTGTATCAGTTACAGAAAAAGGCAGAGGCCTTGGAATACCTTAAAAGCGACTTGAACCGTGTCAGGGATGCTTGAGAGGAGGTGAGAACTCAAGTGCAGGCTCAAGCTCTGGAACAGATGACTGCCTCGGCTAGTGTCCTTACCCTCGAGGTACAACACAACTTGACCCGTGACAATGCCAAAGTTCAGGTGGATATGATCGAGAGACTTGAGTCTGACATCTCGAAAGTCAAGATCGAGATAATTGATGCCCGGGTGGAAGCGGCATTGAGCCAAACCAGGGCTGATCGTGAGATGGCGATTTGTATAAAAGATGCTGCTGATGCTCAATTCGAGTTAGGGTGAGCCCTTGATTGTGAGAAGTGGATCGAGGAATATATTCGCTGCCGATCTCGGAGAGAGGTACTCGAGGAGGTTAGTGCGAGGGCCTTCATTCTCTCTGAGGAGTTGGCTCTAGCGAGGGCGGATGAGTGCGACTCACGGTCACTTCTTATGGATGTTGCAGAAGGTGAACTTGACGAGCTGTAGCCCTTCGGTGCAGAATATAGATTCCACCATTTTGTGGCTTTGTTTCCGGTGTGCGCAAGGCGTGCCTGTAGGTGGATAATGTTTTTTTGTATGTAATATAAGAAGAATTTTAAAGCTTCATTCCTTTTTTACCTTTTTTTTTTGTCATTGCTATCGATCGTGTAGACTGGTTTTGGAACTAGTCCCCTAGTCGCGTTATGGCTCGAGCTTCGATTGGTCTTCCAACTCTTTCCCACCTCAATGGGCGGAGGGCGATGACCCTCTGCACTCCTGGGCTAAAGCGATTTTGAGGGCGCGCGGCCTGGAGATTTTTCTTGACCGACGATAGCGTCATTTAGGCTTTGCCCTTAGGTGTATCGTGGTTGAATTATCCTCGGGTTCAGTCTTCGGATTGGGATACGACTCGAGCTTTATTTACCCTCGAGCCCTCTCGGGCTGGCAATAATGGTTTTCATTTTTTGCCCTTAGGCGCTTAGCAATTTTTCGGGTCTAGTCTCCGAGTCGCATTGCGATTTGAGCTATAATTGACCCTTGATCTTTTCAGAGATTCTGGTTGGCAGTAGTAGCATTGATGTCACGCCATTGGGCGTATCATAATTTTTGGGTCCAGTCTCCGAGTCACGTTGCGACTCGAGCTGTAATCGAACCCTCAAATCTTATTAAGTTTTCGGCCAGCGATGGTGGCCTTTTTGTTGTTTGGTCGTTGGCACTTTTTAGTATGAAGCTTGGAGGCTTTGCTTAGTTACCTATTTTGGATCCAGTCTCCAAATCGGGTTACAATTCGAGATCGATTTAATCCTCATGTTGTCAATTTTCAAGCTGGAGACAATGGCTCTTATGCTGTTATGGTCGTAGAGACCTTTTGATGTGAGGCCTTGAGGCTTTCTTATCTGGAGACAATGCCTCTTACGCTTTTTGGTCGTACAGACCTTTTTATATCAGGCCCGTAGTCTTGCTTAGCTGGCGAGAATGGCTCTTACGCTGTTTGGTCATAGATACCTTTTGATATGAGGCCCAGAGGTTTTTTGTTGGCTTTGTTTCCTCTCGTTAAGGTCTTTTTGAATGTTTTTGCCTAACCCATCATCGGTTTTGAAAGAACCTCGATTTCAAGTCGTAGTCGGTGATGTTTTGAGCATCTCGTAAGGTTCATAGCTCATAGGTCGAGTAGATCGATGCTCTTGCATTTTTGGAGCCGACGTGGTTGGGACTCGTTTTTTGCCTGTTGAGGGAAGCCTATTTTTTAACCGATTCTTTCTGAATTATATTCAGAGGATTTTTTAGCAACAGTCATGCGTCCTTGAGATGCGTTATTTGGGTTGTATAAGCCATTTTGACTGGATTCATATGCATTTTGCCGGGGCTATTTTTGGTCCCGAGAGGCAGTTTTAGGCGTCTATACCAAGGGTATGCCCTTTAGGGATTCCTACAAATGCGATGTATAGCCTAAACTACGAGATTTTTCATGCCTGTTGAGGTATTATAGTTCGCGGAGAATAGATCTAGTTATACCCAGGCTGCCCGCTAGGGTTTTACAATTTCGGATTTTCCAGTATGTGGAGATTGGCGACAGTCTCTGAGTCATCGAGTTGTTTAAGCTTGAAGACTGCTTCTCGTGAGCTTGGAATTGCATCATAAAGGTTTGATGAGCCTGGCGTTTCGACCCTGGGGTCATTCAGGTACCGAAATTTTAGAGTTTCTGAGTATCTCGAGATATATCTGGAGGAGAGGTTTTTGCTGTGAATACGTAGAAATAGTCTTTTTCGAAGCGTTGAATGCTAAATAAAAATATATTCTTTATTGCTTGGTAAGAACGTAAGCTGTAAATACATGTTGTCCTGTTGCTGTGAGTTTTCCCCATATGGGTGTGGCTTCTCCGGGTATCCGATGTGCTTGTATGTTTCCACATTGGAATTTTGTAAAAGTGCGAATTACGATCTCATCAGATCCCCTTCTTGGGGGTGTGCGGTCCTGCTAATAATCTTGTTGGCAGAAACTTCTTCATGTTAAAAACCCAGTCAAGGAAAGAATGCTCGGCGGGCCCCGTGAGGGCCGCAGATCCTCGAGCGGGGTCCAGAGCTACCGAATGCCTCAGCTGGCTGCCTGCATACAAGTTAGCGAGAAGAAAAGAAAGGAAAAAATAAAGAGCACAGAGTAGTTCTTCCTTCCCGCGAGGTGCGTAGGTGGAATTTCGGGGAGCGAGCCCTGTTGCAGCCGTCTGCCACGTCCGGCCAGGCCTGGCCGAATATGTAGTTGTTCTTACCCTTTGACCCTATTGGAGGGTAATGCCGGCAACGGGTCGTATGATGAGGGATCTCCTCTCGTCGCTTGTAGCTAAATACTTCTGCCCTGCGTTTGTCGCGGGGTTTCACATCTTTGGCTGAGCAGGGTCAGAGTTGCCTCCGGGTTATGTATCCGCTATTGTCTATATAAAGCATCCGCGACCTGAGCGCTCGACGTATCAGCCTAAGCTCGGGTGGGTTGCGCCGAGGGAGCAATTTGGTCATTGTGGATTACATGTTTATTTGAAACAAGTCGAATGAAAGAGGGGATTACCAATACGTTAATGCGATGCCGTGGTGGGATCTCGACATCTTTTTCCACGAGCGTGAGGGTGTCCTTTGGGAGAATTTTCGGGGACCGTCCCTTTCTGGCGATGGGTGCCTCCATCCTTTTACAGCCGTGATGACACGCCGCGGCTTTCCAGCTCTATTTTGCCCGATTTCCTTCCTCGCATGGAGTTGGATCCGGGTCTGCTCGCTGGGCAACACTTTGTGGCGACCTTTTTTGAATGGCATAGTTACTGCTCTTTTGGGTACGTCTCGTGATTCCTGTGGTGGGCCATGGTTTCCTTAGAGGGGTTTCGGTTGAATAGGTCCGAGCCACTTGGAGTTCCTGGCTTCACTTATTGTGACCACTATGCTTGGAACTGCGGCGTTGAAATTGTACTCTATTGGGCGAGGGTTCCTTGCCGGCTATGTCTTGTGGAATCTGGTACCATTAGAGGTTTCTCGAGGGTGTTTTCCTCGGGCTACTGCCTTGTAATTGTGGGTCATGTTGCATCTTGAATCATCTCTTCCGTTTGCACCACACAGACAATGGCTCCATTCGCTTAGTGTCATCATCTTTGCTGGGAATCTACCCAGATATGTCAAACTTGAGGAGGTTCCCGGACGATTGTGTACGACCTCGATTTGGGACCAGTGTCGGTTGCGAGCATCCGACCAAGCCTTGGCCGGATATCTGACCAGGCTTTGCTCGAAATTCCCTGGGGTCACCGGGTATGCTTCGTTTAGGTTTTGGGCGAAAGCCCATGCCACCCAACTACTCAAAACCGGGAGCGATCTCGTTCGTTGTGTCTAGGAGCGGGGTGCGGCTTCCCGCAACCCTTTATTTCTCCTCAGTCCAGCCTTAGGTGCATTGGGAACTCGAGGTCAGGTATCGAGCAGTGTCGCCGCACCATAGTTTCTTTCAGGGGAGTTTCTTCAAATCTCCCTTTCATGACAGGCTCGAGTTCAATACTTTGGAGGTCGCTGTTCCTGGACGAGCGTGCTTAAGTGGTGATGCGCCCGTAAGGATTTGAGGTCCTATTACACATAGAGAGATTTGTCGTTTCTGACTTTTGTGAATGAGTTCCGGGATTGTATTTTTGGGAGACGATTGCTGTAGGAGTTTTTGCAAGCATGATTTAATTCTTTCAATGAGGTCTTCCAACATATTTATCGCTACAGGGTAGGTTGTCGGTCTGTTGTTGTCTAATATCTCGGTCACTGGCTCGACATAAGGCGATAGTTCTGATACTGCCACACTGGGAGTCTCCAGGCGACTGTGTAGCTGAGAGATAGCAAAATGTCGTTCCTGCAACATTTGAAAAATAATATGAAGATTAACTTCCTGTTCCACCTGAGCAGGGATCTTTGGGCTTCCTGTTGGTAGCTGTGTTGTACGCTCTTATCGGTGTGAGAAGTTTATTCTACTTGTTGCGCGTCCTGCGAATCTGCGTCTACTAGGATTAGTCCGGGAATGACAACAGGATTTTGCGGAGGTGCTCCAACAGTCGGGACAACCACGCCATTTTCCCCATGATCTTCGAGGTTGTTATTCTCAACTCTGTTTATCGAGCCAGACATTTTGACTTGAAATCAAAGGGCTCTCGGGCAAGAAAATGTGTGAAAGATATCGTGTGTTCGAGTGACGAAACTAACAAGAGAATAATCACTATTATTTTTAGCCCCACGGTGGGCGCATACTGTTTACCGTAAAAATGGTAACAACAATTAAATTTGTAAATGGGATTCTAAAAATATGTGATCTATTCCCGAGCTAGTTTGTTAGGGAAGTTAGTGCTAAAGCGTGAGGTGAAATGATAAAATCGAGTTAAGCAAAGAAGTAATCGAACTAGTAAGGTGCTGTTTCCCTATCATAAAGTCAGCCAGTAGATACCTCGGAGCCAAGATTCGAGCCTATATCGGGTTATCAAGTGTAATCGGGAAGAGGATAATAGGTACAAATATAGCAAAGTAAAGCTCTATATCACCAATATTGAAGAAAGTAACAAAGAACAAATGAGAAAGTGATAAAGTGCTAAGGCGATCTCGAGGTTGATAAAGATAGACAATTTAGAAGAAAGAGAGAGAGAGAGAGAGAGAGAGAGAGAGAGAGAGACAATATTGCATTTGTGGAGAAGTAGAGCAACATCAGTCCCTTACAAGGTAGGGTGACTCCCCCTTATATAGGCAAGGGGATTCGGTACAAGTACATGTGTATTAATAGCAAGAGTACAAAGATGGGATGACTTAATGCAAGGCCTCACCGTAGGATCTAGATAGGCCGAGCCCGTCAGGTGTAGCCATGTACCTAGGGGCTTCCCCTTTTATTCCGACCTCGGACCCTGTTTCTTCTGAGTCGGACTTCGACGAGCCCTGAGGCTGAGAACTCGATCATGGTCTCCCATCCTCGTGGTCTCGGGGAAAGCTTCTGAAATGACTTGATAGCAAAAAATCAAGTCTCCTAATTTTGTCGCGTACAAAGATAATAACTTAAATAGCAAGCAAGATAATAAGCAGAAGAAGTGCGAGGAACAGTGAAGGAAATAATTAAAGGGAATGACGACTAAACTTTCTTAATTAACACAACCAAATCTTTCACAATAACTCAAGTCTGGAAGAATGACAAGATGTAATAACCCCGCCCATTATTTTGTGTATTTGAGCCTTGTTCCCCTATTTGATGCTTCTATTTGTTTTTCTATTATTTGATGACTTATGGGGATGGTTGATTTGGTTTCAGAAAGGTTTGAGAGGGATTTGAGAAACTTAGTCTCCTTTTGAAAGATTAAGTCGTAAGAGTTTATCAAAGGTTAAATACATAAACAATGTTGAATTGGTAATTTGAGATTGATCAATGGTTGAATTGTATGTAAACAAACTTGAATTGGTAATTTGAGGTTGATCAAAGGTTTAATTGTATGTAAACAATATTGAATTGATAATACGAGGATTCCAACATGTTCTTGTGGTTATCTTAGACTTGGACGTATGCTCGGATTTAGATTTGGAGGTTCCTAGGATGTTTTGGCTCTATTTACATAAGGTTGAAAAATTTGGAGATGTGGAGTGTTCCTAAGTTTGACTGGAAGTTGACTATGATAATATCAAATTTGAATTGTAATTTTTAAAGTTAAAGTAGGTGTATTTTATTATTTGGGACTATTTTGCAAAGTTTGGATGCAATCTGGATTGGTTAGGCTTGAATCAGACGCTTGATTGGAAGTTTGGAAGTAATGAACTTAAGAGAAGCTTTACTTGTGTTTAATCGTTGGTTCATAGTTTTGATGTTAGTCATGGTGTTTTGGGAATTTGGAAGAGTTTGGATGAGATATTGGGACTTGTTGGAATGATTAGATGGGGTGCCCGAGGGCTCAAGTGTGTTTCGGAATGGTTTCAGACCATTTCTCTTTTGTTTGGAGTTGCTAGTTTTCTGATGTTTACCAGTTCTTCGTGATAGTAAAGCTTGTCTCGTGATCGCAAAGAAAGGGAGCTAGAAGACAAGATTCCTCTTTGCATTCATGTGGGTGGAGCCATGTTTGCAAATAGATGGGAGTAGGAGCATCACATTCGCTTGCAGGGCGTAGTGTTCACGATTGAGTGGTGCCAGGCGGAAGGATAGCACTCGCATTCCTGGAGCATGACCCATGTTCGTGTAGGCTTAGTAGGTCAATCATCACATTCACGAGGAAGGACCTCGCGTTCATGAAAAAGAGTAGAAACGGTGCAAACATTTTTTCCTTTATAATCACGAAGGGTGTGTTGCAATCACGATGCATATCACTGGGCAGAACATTAACTCTTATATTTTGGGAATTTATTCATTCTATCATATTTTGAATCCTAGAATTTTTTAGATGGAGATTTTGGAGAGCAAATTCAATGCTATATTGGAGGTGATAAATTTTCACTTGTTTTTGGCTTTATATGTTAATTCTCCATAGATTTCTACACCTAAAATACATATCTTCTAAGAAAATATTGAGATTTTTGTCTACTACTTAAGAGGGTGTAGTTCAGGGATTTGAAGGTCGATGTCTAATCATATATTTAGACTCATGGGTTATAGGTAGTCAGGATCTACCCTTTGATTCGGATTTTGACCATGTGGACCTAGGTTGACTTTATTGTCTTTTAGGAATTTGATTAAAGATCGAAGCTTTATTGGTCAGGGTTATTTTATATGGATATATTTGATGTTATTGAGTTGCTTTTGATTAGATTTGGATAGTTTAGAGTTGAATTATGGTAATAGGCGATTGTTGCTTGATTTTAGATTATCGGTGAAGGTAAGTGTCTTGTCTTCTTTGTGAATGGGAATTCTCTCCATCGGTGATATATTTTCTACTTGTTGCTCGATTTATGAGCCACATATATGCGAGGTGATGAACATATATGCATAGCTAGGTCTTGATCATATCTGATATTGTTCACTTGAATTTGGATTATGTAATGTTGTTATCCATGTTCAAATTAAGTCTATGACTACATGATAATTCATATTCATGATTTAGGAGCATGCCTAAGGTTATGACTTGTTGGTTTGACATGAAGAATCATTTTTCCATGTTTAGTTTTATTATAAATCCATAGTCATATACTTTCCTTATTTGCCAATTACTTTTGGTGGTTTTTATAGCCTAATTAACTCATGATAATAATATAATTAAGATAGAATATGTTAAATAACCTATTAAGCTATTGAAATAAATTGAGCTACATTATTTTCCATAGCCACCTTTTAGCCATGAGTGAAAAAAGTGATTATTTAGGAAGTTGAGAATTTCGGCACTATGGGCACATAAACATATATTAATGTTGATTATTGGTTAATGATCATTATTATAAATTAATCAACTCTTGGATTATGGATCCTTCCCTTGGAGTCAAATGATACCCATGTTACCTTGGGCCCTGAGAGCGTAGACACTCGTGATCTTTTATGTGCTTGTTGGACATGTTGCTTGTGTCAGGCACATGGATTTGTGTTGTGAGTAGTTGAAAAAGGTATCTCGAGCGTGCATATCTGTATTTTCTTAGACACATTCAATAAATTGATGTAAGTATTGTTTGCATGTATCATGTTTTACTCGAGAGTTGAGATGTTGAGATCTTATTTGATCGTTGATACTCATAACAACATGTTTAAATTCTGTATGAACTGCATTTTGAGCTTTTATACTCGTTTGATTATATCATGCCTAGTTTCATGTTGATTTATTCTTTCATTTGATTATTTGGCTATTAGTGAGTGTCGATATCGACCCCTCGCCATTGCTTCTTTGAGGCTAGTCTTGATACTTACTAGGTAACGTGGTTTATACTAGTTGACACTTAATTTTGATCCTCCATATTTGATAATTAACTTCTGTAGGATTTTTAGTTAAAAACAATAAAATATAGTTTTTACACATTATTTAGCTTTACTTAAATTTATTGATAAGTATTCCCATTTTCACAAAATATAGGAATTTTTATTTGTAACGATCCTACCAGTTTTGAGTATTTTAGATTCGTTCCCCTATTTATCACCTCCTCTATGTTATATTGTGGTAATGTGACTTGTCAGGGTGGTTGGTTTTGAGTTCGAGTGAGTTTCAAAGTGAAATGAGACACTTAGTCCCAAAGTTGGAGGCTTAAGTTGCATAGGTTGACCAAAGTTTGACTTTTATATAGACGAATTAGGAATAGAGTTTTGATGATTCTGATAGCTTTGTATGGTAATTATTGACTTAGGAGTGTATCCAGATATTGATTTGGAGGTCCGTAGGTCATATTTGCTTGAACTGGCAAAAGTTAGAAAGTTAAAGGTTTGAAAGGTTGAGAAGTTTCACAGGGAGTTGACTTTATTGATATCGAGGTTGGATTCCAATTCTAAAAGTTGGAATAGGTCCTTCGCGTCATTTATGAATTGTGTGCAAAATTTGAGGTAAATGGGAGTTAATTTAGTATAAATCGATGTTAGTTTGGGAAGTTGGATGTTCACCGTTTCAATAGTCTTGAGTTTGGTTAGATTTGTAGAATCAATGTTGTTTGATGTGATTTAGGCCTCGACTAGGTTCTTATGTGTTTTGAAACTTGTTGGTATATTCAGACGGGGTCCCTAGGGCCCAGGTTGTGAATAAAATAGAAATCGGGATCAAATTTGGACTTAGAGAATTGCTGAAACAACCGAAGTCTGGTGTCATCGCACCAGTAGTGAGAGTGGCCGTAGGTGTGAGGGAGTCATTGCAAGTGCAAGAAGGGGCTTGATGATCAGGGTTCGTAAGTGCAGATGTCCTAGCGCAGGTTTGCAAGTGCATGTGTAGATTTCCTTCCGTAGAAGCGGTGTCTTGCCTGTTGTCTTGGGACTGCAGGTACGATCTTTGCTGGTAGAAGCGGACGCACCAGTGCCCCAATATTCCGGTGGATATAGTGGTACATGTGCCCCAGTTCTATCCCGTCATGATAGTGGCTATGTGAGACGTCTAGTCTGTTAAAAACATCCAGCTTCTAGTGGCACTCTGGCTATTCCCGGGTCTTAGGTTGCCTATTGTGAATCACCACTATCTAGTGCACCTCCTGTAGAGGGTGCATTGAGCGGTCAATCAAGCCGAATAAGCCCGAGCTAGTTTGAGCAGTCGCATCCTCCGAGAGATTGTTTTGAGTGTGGTGTTCCTCGTTACATGGTGAGGGACTTCCCTAGACTCAGGAGGGGTACACCTCCACCGAATAATCAGGCTCCACGTATTCCATGGGGTCCATGGTTACTGCTCCAGTTGCCACCACACCTGCACAACCAGCTAGGGGTGGAGGTCAGGTGGGAAGGGTCGCCCTAGAGGGCGAGGCCAGGCCAGATGTTATGCTTTTTCGGGTAGGACGAAGGCGGTTGCATCTGACGCAGTTATCATAGATATTGTTCTGGTTCATCATAGAGATGCATTAGTCTTATTTGATCCAGGCTCCACTTATTCATATGTATCATCTTACTTTACTCCGTATTTGGGTATATATCATGATTATTTTAGTTCTCCTATTTATGTGTCCACGTATGTGGGAGATTTTATTATTGTAGACCGTGTGTATGGGTCATGTTTATTGTTTTTGGTGGTTTTGAGACCAGAGTTGACTTATTGTTCCTCAGTACAGTAGACTTTGATGTTATTTTGGGCATGGACTGGTTGTCTCCCTATCATGCTATTTTTGATTGCCATGCCAAGATGTGACATTGTCTATGCCAGGTTTACCGCAGTTGGAGTGGAAGGGTACTTTGGATTATATTCCTAGTAGGGTTATGTCTTTCCTTAAGGACCAACGGATGATAGAGAAAGGTGCATATCTAGTCTTTTTGAGAGATGTCAGTGTTAATACTCCTACCATTGAGTCAGTTCCAATAGTGAGAAACTATCTAGATGTATTTTTAGTAGATCTTCTGGGCATGCCACCCAATAAGGATATTTATTTTGTATTGAATTGTTCTCGGTCACTCAGCCCATTTCAATTCCACCATATCATATATCCCTAACGGAGTTGAAATATTTAAAGGAGTAGTTGCAAGAGTTGCTTAATAAGGGTTTCATTCAGCCTAGTGTATCACCTTGGGGTGCTCCGGTTCTGTTTGTGAAGAAAAAAGATAGTTCTATGCGCACGTGTATTGACTATTGGCAGTTGAACAAGGTCACACTGAAGAACAGATATCCATTGCCACGTATTGATAACTTATTTGATCAACAATAGTGTGCCAGAGTGTTCTCCAAGATGAATTTGTGGTCAGGGTATCATTAGCTGAAGATTCGAGATCCAGATATTCCATAGATTGTATTCAAGACTCGGTATGGTCAGTACAAGTTCCTTGTGATGTTATTTGGGCTGACCAATGCCTATTCTCTCACATATAGTGAGGACACACATTGCTAGATCTGATGGTCAGACACCCATGCCCACTGGTAGAGCAGCGAGAGCCCATTGCCGTGGTAGAGGCGAGAAGGGGCACATGGTATAGCAAGAGCACCTATCTGAGTTGTGACAAAGGAGCTACCACTAGCTCCAGTCGGGGGACATGCACCCGATGCGCCTGGTTCCACTCTATAGTTCTTGAGCATGTTCGGTATCTTAGCTCAGGCGCGATTGGTTCCACTTGTACCAGCCATATCTCAGGTTGGGGGGGGGGGAGCCTGGACTCCTGTAGCCCATACATAGAGCAGCATGTCCATATTAATCAGGAACGAGAGGTTATACCAGTACCGCTTGTTATTTTGGTTCAGTCCGCAGCTAGGCTAACATCTGAGGAGGATGATCTTAGACTTGATGGGTTCAAGAAGTATCACCCTCCTACTTTCAGCGGTTTAGCTTCAGAGGATGCACATGGTTTTCTTGAGGAGTGCCACCAAATTTTGTGCACCATAGATATTGTGGAGATGAGCGAGGCTCGTTTCACTACTTTCCAGCTATGAAGACCAGCGCATTAGTGTTGGCGAGTGTACGAGGAGGGTAGCCTAGTAGATGTAGCTTCACTTTTATGGACTCGATTTTTAGAGTTGTTACTCAATGAGTTTGTTCCCTAGACCCTTTGGGATGCATGGCGCGCAGAGTTTGAGAAGCTACGCCAGGGTACTATGATAGTGTCGGAGTATGCTGTCCTATTTAGTGACTTTTGTAGGCATACACGTGCCTTGGTCTCTACAGTTAGAGAGCGAGTTCATCAATTTATCGAGGGGCTCAAATATAGTACTGGATTCAGCATGGCTCCAGAGTTGGAGATAGAAATCCCATATCAGTACGTGGTAGAGATTGTATGGAGGTTGGAGGGTATGTGGGGCCGTAAGTGAGATGACTGGGAGGCCAAGAGTCCATGACATATATGAGTATTTAGTGGTTGCCATGCTTCAACTACATCCATCATGGTTAAGGCTTTGTGAGTCTTCCAGTTCACTCAGCACTTCCAGCTTCTAGTGGTGCTCCCGCTATTCCGAGGTCTCAAGTTGCATACTTTGCTCAGCTACTTTCTAGTGCACCTCCTATATGGGGTTCCTTCAGCGGTCAGTCCAGCCGACCAGACCTGAGCATGTCCCAGAAGCTACGCCCACCAACAGTTTGCTTTGAGTGTGGTGATACCCATCATATGGTTAGATACTGCCCCAGACTCAGGAGGGGTGCACCTCTACAGACTAATCAGGCTCCACAGATTTAGTCGGGTCCACAAACTTCTCAGGCCATGATTGTTGTCCTAGTTACCGCTCTACCATCATAGCCAGCTAGAGGTGGGGGACAAGCAGGTAGATGTCGCCTTAGAGGGGGAGGCCAAGCCAGATTTTATTATTTTCTGGGTAGGACAGAGGTAGTTGCTTTCGACTTATCCATTACAGGTATGGTCATAGTTTGCCATAGATATGTATACGTCTTATTTGATCTGGGATCCACTTATTTTTATGTGGCAACTTACTTTGCTCCATATTTGGATATATCTCGTGATTCTTTGAGTTCTCCAATCGATATGTCCACTACTATGGGAGATTCTATTATTGTGGGTTGTGTGTATCGATCGTGTTTCACTATTATTGGTTGTTTGGAGACCAAAGTTGATCTATTGTTACATAGGATGGTGTACTTTGATGTTATCTTGGGCATGTACAAGTTGTCGCTCTATCATGCTATTCTGGATTTTCACACCAAGACTATGACATTGGCTACGCCAGGGTTACTACGGTTAGAGTGGATGGATTCGTTAGATTATGTCCCTAGCAGGATTGTGTCATTTCTAAAGGCTCAGCGGATGGTTGAAACGGGGTGTGATGCTTATCTAGCCTCCGTGAGAGATGTTATCGTTGATACTCCTACTGTTGAGTTAGTTCCGGTAGTGAGAAATTTCTCAGATGTATTTCCAGCGGATCTTCTGGGCATACCACCCGATAGGGATGTCAATTTTGGTATTAACTTATTTCCGGTCACTCAGCCCATTTCTATTCCACCATATTGTATGGCCCCAATGGAGTTGAAGGAGTTAAATGAGCAGTTGCAAGAGTTGCTTGATAGGGGTATCATTTGGCCTAGCTTGTCGCCGTGGGGTGCTTTGGTCTTGTTTATGAAGAAGAACAATGGTTCTATGCATATCTGTATTCATTATTGATAGTCGAACAAGGTTACAGTGAAGAACGGGTATCCACTGCCACATATTGATGGCCTATTTGATTAGCTACAGGGTTATAGAGTGTTCTCAAAGATTGATTTGTAGTTCACTTATCATTAGTTAAAAATTTAGGATTCAGATTTTCCATAGACTGTCATTAGAACTTGGTATGGTCACTACGAATTTCTTGTGATGTCATTTGGGCTAACCAACTCCCCAGCAACATTTATGCACCTAATGAACAATGTATCCCCCTCATGTATTGGTTTATTCTTCATTGTGTTTATTGATAACATCTTATTGATGGCTCATATGAGTTTCGAACATGTATCAGAACGGTTTTAAACTGAAAAATATGCTGCTCGTGTGCTGGTGCTAAGTTGTCGCAATTCCGAGCACTATCCTTGTAATTGCAAAGTTTACAGTAGGGGGAAGATGTTGTAGTTGAAACTTCCCCCTCGCATTTGCAAAGTCAGCAGGATTTTGGTCTAGTTTGCAATTGCGAACATTTATTCGCTTTTGTGAGTTCCCAGCTTCACAATTGTGATGCCTTTTATCGCAAATGTGATATTGGCTGAGGCTGTCAGGGTTCGCCAATGCGAGCCCTAGTCCACAACTTTGTGTACCCTCTTCTGCAAATGCGACATATGCAGCTAGTACAAAGGGCTGTGAGACGAGACTTTTGAAAACATTCTCTCATTTTTGAACCATAGACTAGGTAGGAGGCAATTTGGAGAGGGGATTTTCACCTACAAACTTTGGTTAAGTGATTCTAATCTATTTATACTATTATTCCATCAATTTATCTTAGATTTTAACATTAAAATCATATGAATCAAAGTGAAAATTTGTTAAACCTTGTCAAGTTTTAATAAAAAATTGAGTTTCGGAGTCCATTTAGACTTGGATTTTGAAACTAATCACATATTCGAACCTGTGGGGCCATGGATAGTCGGAATCTACCATTGGACTAGAGTTTTGACTAGGGGAGCCTCGGGTTGACTTTTGTTGACTTTTTTGGAAAAAGTGTAAAGATCATAGTTTTTTCTAATGTAATTAATTTCCCTAGCATTATTTGATGATATTAAGTCAATTTTTGTTAGATTTGAGCCGTGTGGAGGCGAATTTTAGCGTAAACGCTATTTTGGAGTGTTGAATTGGCCTAGTTGAGGTAAGTATCTTGTCTAACTTTGTGTGGGGGAACTACCCCTTAAGATTGGTATTGATTGATTCATTTGTGCTATGTGAAAGCCGTGTACACAAGGAAATAATTGGGTACATGGGTTGTGCATAGTAATGACCGATTTAGGCTACTTAGACTATTTCCATGCTTTAATTGAGGCCATATCATGTTCTAAATTCTCATAGTCAATCTATTCTTGTTAGTGTTAGTCTATCCTTACATGCCTTAATTGACTTGTTTAGCACTTGTTCTATATCGTACTTGATAAATTGCTCTCATACTTTAGTTGAACTTGTTGCTCCTTTATTTAATACATGTCATCTCTTTCATTGTTGATTATCATTACTTGAAGTCATCGTATATGTTATCTCATTCATTGTTAATTATCATTATTTGAAGTTATTGTTACTAGTTATCTATTTCATTGCTATTGTTCTCATTTGAAGTCATGTTATTCCTTCCATTGTGAGTTAATTATATATGGGTTCATAGTTACACATTATCTTTCTCATTGTTACGTTATTGGTGTTGAAGTTGTGGAAGTTGTATCATTTGGAAGCAAAGTAGATAATTGTTGAGATCTCTTTCTTGTTGAGAATTTTAAATTCATTATTATTGTTGATATTCTTGTACACATTGTGGTGGAGCCATGGGCTATTGTCATAGAAACATTGATATATGAGCCCTTGTGGTACGAGTTGCTATTGTAATATGATATTGATGCGCATGCGACGGTATAAGGCTTGGGGTTAATGTGCATGCAATTGTATAAAGTGGGACTTATGTGTATGTTGCTTGTAGGGAACTATGTGAATCCACACGGCATCATAAGGAGGGCAAAAGTGTATGTAGCCATTGTTTTTAAAACCCATTTCAAATGTAAGGCTCACGCGTTATAAGGAAGGATTGTAATTGAGATTGTGAATGTTGAATACGAGGCGGTACCTCGATTGTTATTCTTGATATATATACACGAGGCAGTACCTGGGTTGTGATTCTGATTGTACACAAGGCGGTACCTCGTTGTGTTTCTTGTTGTTTTTCTCTTCCTTGTTTATGTTAGTTATTGTCCATATATGATCATTGTAGTTCTCGTTAGCTGATTTCTTTGTGTTTTTTCTGTGCTTACATATTGTATTAGTTCATGATGTGTAATGACTCAACCGATTGTTTTAAGCATTTACACTTCGCTTGGTAATTTACTGGTATGAACACCTTTGTATGATTTATTATGACTTATGTGAATTGTTAGTTTTAGCTTTCAGATTATTCGGAATTGATTTAGAAGAATGATTCTCAATCAACAACAATAAACCCAGTTTGATTCCAACAGGTGGGATCTAGGGAGGGTAGTCTGTATGCAGACCTTACCCTTACTTAATACAGGTGGAGAGGCTATTTTCAATAGACACTCGGCTCAGGAAGGGAAAGAAAAAAAATAGGGAAGAAAGGAAGAAAGAAAGATGGAAGATAAAAGAAAAAGGGAGAGATAAAGGATAAGTGGTACCAAATATTAGCAACATGGAATATAATACCTGAGGCGAACAAAAACACATACCATAATAAAAATCTAAGAATATAAAGGGATATGCATGCTACAAAGACTATCGGTGAACAACCATAAACTACCTACTAACCTTTTACCTTAATCCTCGACCTCCACACCTTCCTATCAAGGGTCATGCATCGCTCCCCCTTTTTCCTCTGCGAATATCAGGTTTATGACATTTTGAGGGACAACTCGTTCCTTTTGGGAACTGGGTTTTGCATTAAAAGAGTCATCACCTAATGATTTGGGTGCATTAGGACAGCAATAGAGATTTAACTCTAAGTTTGTTTGAATAACCAGAGATTGGGTAAGGGCTTGAAGTTATTCTAAGGGGAAGGTGTTAGGCACCCCTTACAATACACTAGTGTGGTTCTCGGCCAGAATATTATTATGAATTTGGGTACTATTAACATATAAACACATAAGGCTCAAACAAGAGGGGATTTCAACACATAATGGCTTGAAAGTAAACAAGGTTTGAAAGAGCAATTGGAAAAGCTGAAACGAGTTACAATGCTAAAAGAGTAAAGAATAAAGGAAATGAGGGGTCCTAGGTTTATTAAAAATATGGATGACCCCACACAATGTCCGGTAATCACTCCTCAATGAGGGGCTACACGTGATATTATCGCATGATCATCATATCCATATCTACCCTTCCCAACTTCGTCAAGGTATTTAAAATGCGGATTGGTTTCGATTACTTATTGCACGCTACTACCCATTCCGTTCCTACCAGTCCCGGAGGCACTTAGGACTACTAATATTAAAGGGAGGGATATTAGGCTTATTAGGGGGTTTCAAAGGTAAAATTCTAAAGCGACATACAAAAAAACATACTGCATATTTGGGAGACAAATAAACATATAAGGCTCAATTATACCTCCTTGAACAGAAAAACACATAATAGCATGTCTTGCACATACTGCTTAGGTCTGATTAAATTTAAAGACGAGGGAGCTTAAATATTCAAGCAAATTGGGTTATTACATAATTCCGATAGGAAGCCCCAATCAGGCCTACCTGCTGGTTGAAATAATTAGTAGAAGCAGACTCATTCTCTATTATTACTCTAAGGCTTACCTAAGTGTTCAGACGGGATCCTATGACATGATATCTACTGAATTTAGAAGGTGATGGGATAGAGATGTAGAATTAATCCAATTGATTACAGGTTCTGCAGGTGATACTATATATTATTGCTGATTTTACAACCAACATTGAGTAAAGCAAATCAGATTCACTCATTTGATAAGGATTTTTTTATAAGGGTGAATCAGATTCATTCATAAACTCCTATGGTCATGTTTTCTTCACGCTGCTGATTTTATACACTTATAAACGTGATGTCGAAATGCAAAAAACCTTATAGACATGGTATCTAAATCCAGAACTTGTTTTTAAAACTATAGACATGGTATCTAAATTCAGTTTGATTTAAAACAGTCCTATAGGCATGATTTCTAGGTAAAGTTTGGAATATGCAGAATTAGAGCAGTCCTATAGACATGGTCTATATACGTGGTTGAACATGTAAAATTAGAATAGTCCGATAGGCATGGTCTCTATATGTAGTTGAACATGTAAAATTACAACAGTCCTAGAGGCATGGCTTCTACTCTTTGCATGCATAGTTACGCTAACCCTGTTTCACTAGCCAACTCCAAGTATTCATTACAAATTATTACAGACCAGAATAACAAATACATCAGAAAATACAAAGAAAAATAATTACAACCACAGAAGGCCTGATTCTTGACTTCCTGTCTGAATTATGAGATAGACCAACTCAAAGACCATTGATCCAAAGCCTTTATCCAATTTGAGTGTGCCAGAGTTCCCTAAGAGCCTCAATGGGACTCCGGGCAGTGCTCACACCCAAATTACATCACCAGAATAGGGACAAGTACAATGTGGAAAGGCCAACTATCAAGTGTCCAAGTTCAGGGGGAGCTTAATGGATCCCAAGGCAAGGCTCACGAGAAGGGGGAAAAACATAAGTCTAAGAGACAGTGCAAGTGAAGAAATAGAGTTCTGCAGGAATAAAGGAGGGTGAAATAGCCACAAAAAAGTTGATAATTCCATACAAAAGGGATTCAGAGGGGTTGGGAAGTTGTAGAGAGCCTATGCTTAGGAAAGGATCAGCTTTGGGCATGCACATCAATAGAAGATACTGGCATGCCCAGAAGCCTCTCAGAACACACAATGCTAGAGAAACATAGAGGTTAGGATCCCAGGGAATCAAGCTTGAGGCATAGGCAGTAATATTCAATACTGTCATACCTCAAGCAAACCATAAGCATTAAACACATTGGGGTGGGGGTTTAGGATACATAATAAATTAAGAACAAGCATAAGGAAATTATAGCATGCTAGAATAAGTACTGAACTAAACACAAGGAATAGGCAGACAAGAAGGGAAAAATATTAATTAAAGACATTGTTGTGGTGCTGGAATCTTAATCAGAACATACCAGTTCAAAGAAGCAAAAATATATTAAAATCAGGTAGTAGGATTTGAAATATAGCTTTGGCTTTCAGCTAGCTAAATAGATCACAGTGGAAGTACTACAGCAAGAGAGAGTGTTTTTTGAGTGTAAGTGATTTTTGAACTTAGAGTGTTCGTGTGTGCTAATGAAAAAGCCAAGGTATTTATAGTTTGAAAATGGGTAGATAATAAGGCAAGAAAATAATTATGGAACTATGTACCAATTAAAATAAAATCAGTATAAGATATCCTTTAATTAAGGAGTTAAAATCAAACGATAATGGGAAAAAATCATTTAAGGAAAGAAATCAAGTAGAACACCATGTATAGAATAGAAAATTAGGGCTAAGTACATAGGGGTTTAATTAATGAAACAACTATAGAAGAATCAGTAAAAAATACCCAGCTAACTAAATAAGGTAACAAAACAAAGTAAAATTGCAGAATAAAAAATTAGTACATAGCAAATCAAGGAGTCAAGAATTTCAAAATAACTGACTTAAGGAGAGTAACATGGGTTCCCATTAATAAATCAAGTTAAAGAAAAGAGAATCGAAAGTCTGAAGTTTTCAAATCTATGTAGGAAACAGGGAAATCAGTAAAAATAAGGCAAGAACCAATTACATGAGTGTAATCAGTATAGAAAGAGGTTTGAAATCCGTCCATAATTGAAGGCCATTTTAGAGAGAAATTTATCATATAAAAGACTGCATAAACATTAGGCATGTGAGGTTGAACTCATGACAAATAGAAAACATCATGCAATAGCAAACACAGAGTCAGTAGCTAATGAGCATGGTAGTCACATAGGTTGATTTCGGTAATTGGGTAATAGAGAAAAGAGAGAGTACCAAACATGAAAAGAGGTCAAGTGAAAAAACTTTATAGAAGAGTTTAGCAAAATCGCATAAAGAAACAGAAGATTTCGACATTCAGTCGAGCAACAGATGAAGCGATTTTAGAAACTCGAATAGGTCTAAGGAAAATTAGGGTTTTGAAACGAGTCAAATTCAGAGTATGATGAACAAGTAAAACACATAGCAAATAACTTCGGAACTCGAATGAAACCCCCAAATATAGGGTTTTCACCATCAATCGAGTATAGAGATAAAAGACAAATAAATCAGACAGAATACTCACAAAATAAATTAGAAAATTTCAAAAGGAACTAAAACCTTTAACATGCACACTCCAGTTAGAGGAGCAACATAAAGAAACACAGTAGAAGAACAACATAAAGAAACACAGTAGAAAAACAACATAAAGAAACACAGTAGAAGAACAACATAAAAAAAAACACAGTAAAACATGTTAAAAATCAGAAAAGCTTCGAAATAATTTAACAAGAAACCCTAAATCAGAAAAGATAATGGTTCTGAAGGTAAAGTTTTGAAAGAAAACTTGAGAAACCATTTAGGAGTTTAGAGTATACACAGATCTAAAAGAACCTCAAAGGTTAGGGTTTCAGAAGAACCCCACATGGTGAGAAAGGCTTGGAAAAACATCGGTCTAAGCAAGAGAAGCCAAGAGTCAGGCTTGAATAGCCATGGCTGGCCGGAGTTAAGTTGGAGATGACCAAAAACAACCATAGAACTGAGAACGACCAAAGTCTAGGCCAAGCTTCTTCAAGTCTGGCCTTAAGAACCATAGAACTTGAACACATAGAAGCAAAGAAAGGTGGATATAGGCTTCTTATGGCTTTGGAAGCCATGGATTTTGAGAGCTTTTTAGGTGGTGGTTGAGGGCGGCAGTTAGGAGCTTAAGAGAGAAGTGAGAGAAGGGGGGGGGATTCAAAGGTGGCTACAGGCGAGAAATGATTAGGGTTTGGGGTAGTTGGGAATTAAAAAAGGAAATGGCTGATGTGAGCCGTTGATCTAGGTGATCAACGGCTGGGATTAAAAGGGAATACGGTCGGGTTATTCAATTGGGTTGTGGGTCTGGTAGATCAGGATTTGGGATGGGTAATTGGGTTAAAAATTGGGTGCAATTGGGGGGTTCAAATCAGGCTAAAAGTGGAATGAACGGGGCTAACATTTAAATAGCTATTTTTCCCTTTTTATTTTATAAAAGTAGTAGAATAATTTTTGAAAAGAAATTAAAAGCACTAAAATAATTAATACTACGCAATTATCAAATTAAATATACTGGAGTTAATTTTATAAATATAAACACAATTAAATCTTAAAATAGGCTAAATTGCAATTATATGCAATTCAGCTTTTAAAGTACTAAACAAATTTGTTAAAAATATGCAAAACTTATTTTAGCTATATTTTAGTATAAATATGAGATTCCAATAAATAAATCACCAAAATGATAATTTTGGGAATAATTATTTGTCTTTCTTGATAAAATAAGGTAATAAATTGATTTAAAAATATTTGAAAATTAAGGAAAAATAATAAAATATTGGGACATATATATTTATATACATGCAAATTTTGAAGGTATTTTGCATATCAAAATATACAAAGAAAAATTGGGTATGAACAGCTTCCCCTTTTTATCCAGGAAGGATGAAAGAGTTATCGGGTAAGGATATGATGGCCAATTTTGACCTGGCGAAATGGTTTAAAGAGGTTCAGCCGTGCTCTGGCCTCTGAGATGCCTATATATCCCTGGTCTTACTGAAATCAGGCCATATGTAGTTCAGGATCCGTCAGCGGAATATGCCGATGGAGACTTCTCAAGAATGGACGCGATATTCAGGATGGGGTGAATGGTTAATGTCTCATAGGGCTGCAGGAACTGGACCAGGATCGCTCTTGCTGAGATGGATATTGCTCACCAGTTTACCTGCAAATAAGCAACACAAGCATATATTGTGTGTAAATTTAAACAAGATGCAAATTCCCGTCGATCCATGAATGTTGTCTTTGGACGATTAGGATGACGTCCGTAGACCATGATGTCCTGGGCCATAAAGCGTACAACAATAAAGGATTCGCAGGACATGAAATGATGCTCTCGGGCTGTGAGAATGATGCCTCCGAACCATGATGCCTTTGAATAATGATATGCAAAAGATTAAAGGGATCCTCAAGCCATGGCATGGTGTTCTCGGGCAATGCAAATGGTACCTCCAAACAATTGCACCCTCAGATAATTTGGCAATCTTTTAGCCCATGAGATGCAGTATCTGGCAATCTTTCAACCCATGAAATGTAATAGGTGGCGATCTTTCAGCCATGCAAATGTATATAAAGTGGCGATCTTTCAGCCATGCAAGTGTAAATGAGGAGGCGATCTTTCATCCATGCAAGCGTAAATGAAGCGGAGATCTTTCAGCTATGCAAACATAAACAAAGTGGAAATCTTTCAGCCATGCAAGCATAAATAAATGGGTGATCTTTCAGCCATGCGAACATAAATTAAAGTGGCGATCTTTCAGCCATGCAAGCATAAATAAAGTGGCGATCTTTCAGCCATGCAAGTGTAAAAAAAGTGCTGATCTTTCAGCCATGCCAATATAAATGAGGTTGCGATCTTTCAGCCATGCAAACGTAAATAAAGTGGCGATATTTCAACCATGCAAGCATAAATAAAGTGGCGATCTTTCAGCCATGTAGATGTAGATGGAGACATCGCTTAGTCTCGGAAGGCAGAATGGTAGCCTTATGCAATATAGAAAAATGCAGATGGAGACAGTGTTTAGTCTCGGAAGGCAAAATGCTAGCCTTATGCAATGCAGAAAAAATGCAGATGGAGACAGTGTTTAGTCTCGAAAGGCAAAATGGTAGCCTTAAGCAATGCAGAAAAAATGCAGATGGAGACAGTGTTTAGTCTCGGAAGGCAGAATGGTAGCCTTATTCAATGCATAAAAATGCAGATGAAGACAGTTTTTAGTCTCGGAAGGCAGAATGGTAGCCTTATGCAATGCAGAAAAATATAGATAGAGGCAATTGTCACGCCCCAACCTCGGGAGGCGCGACTGGTGCTCAATCAAGTGAACCCGACTAAGCAAGCCTTACCGAACGCTTTCTACCCCAACTCATTATGAATGCGTAACTCATGCCTTTAGTTAATTTGAACGATAATACACGGGGTATACCACATTACTAGTTCATTTCATATCTTGATATTTTACCATTTATAAGTTAGCCCCATGGAAGAGTCACAGCTTAAGGCGATCACAAGCTAGGATTACAACATATACACAGAGGGGACTCCCCAAAACCCGTACACAACCCACACTAGTGTCTTTGGAGCCTCTAAAGATACAACACATAAGCATGACTATGCCGACAACAAGGCCCCGGTTATACCCCAAAATGAAAGAAAACTGTAATTACAAAAGATACACCATACAGCCCCATGGAAGAATAAGGGGCTCACCGTGACTTCGAGTAGATGAACGCTCCGCTACATACGGTCTGCACTGTCCGCTATGGGGCCACCTACAATCATAAGACGAATGTAGCGCCCCCGGAAAAAGGGCGTCAGTACATTTGAATTGTACTGGTGTGTATAACTAAACACCATATTACTAGAAAGAACTATCAAATCGATACAAGCAATTAATACGGCAAATCAAATAAACAATTCATATAATTCTTCATACAATTTCCACAACACTGATTAAGGCAATTCTGTCACATGTTCACCACTATTCTCATCACCACCGCCATCTTGAGCGGAGTCCGGTCACGACCCGACCGGCTAGGTAAACTAATGGGAGGCATTACTTTCAATCAATATCTCGTTTCCCTTATACGGGATTCAATATCAGCACATTTCCACCATGTGTGCGGCATGGTATCCGATCACGACCCGATCGGCTAGGTCACCTCATTGGAGGCATTACTCGATTCTCATTTGTCAACACCTTCAAATCCTTATTCCATACATATCATAACAATTTCTGGGCACTCATGGCCACCATCATCACATCATTGTCCCTTTTCCATACTGGTTTATAAGTTGTGATCATAGACATGTATATCAAGGATATTTCAAGTTCCAATCACAAATAGTGAGCACATAGCTAGCATGAATAATTCTTTGTTTCAGTTTCGGCTTATAGCCCAAGTATTTCAACAAATAATTGTACTTTTCATCATTCTCTAATTATCAAGATTGGCACGTTGTTCACATTGAGGCACATCCTTCACGAATATGTATAGAAATATGTAAATCAATTAATTTCACAATAACAATCAATATACTAGCCAATTCAACTCTTACCACACGTCCGTAAGCACCAACGGAGCTCGATTTCTAATAGAAAGGGGTTTTAGCCATACATACCTCAATAAGGTTGTTCCTTACTCTTTTCAAATTTCCCGAAACTCTTAGAGCTTCAATCTATTGAGCAAGAAATTTTGAATTAAAAATTGAGAATTAGAGATGAAACTGAAGTTCTAGCTTGGCTCGAGCATATCATCAAACACTAAAGGTGCCTTGTATCTAAGGCCCCTTTTTGAGAGGAATTTCTATCATGTTATACCCCCAATTGCTTCCTTTTTAATTTTACTACTTTCCAATACTCTAAGGTGGCATGCATGCAAGATATTCATTCTCATACCCATTAATTACTTCCCTAATGGCCCCATATGGCTAAGTATACAAATATGAGCTGAGTTGATGGAGCCTTACCTCTTGGGATGAAGATTGAGGAGCCTTTCCTTGATTTTCTTAAATGATTTGGCCCAATCTTATAGAATAATTTGATGAGAGACTTTCCGTCTCTAAGGAACCTCTTACTCACTCTAGAATTGCTCAGATGAATGCTCAAAATGAGCTAATACACCGGTTATATCGATAGGGAAGTCGGGTTAAAAATTAGAAAATTGGAGCCCTGAGTCAACTATGCGTTATGCGGACCGCAGAATGCTCCCCCAAAACTAAAAATTCTGACTCGGTTTGCGGTAATAATGCGGTCCGCATTCGTGTTCTGCGGTCGCAAAGTGCACCACAAAACTGACCTTCGCAAATTCAAAGGAAAATATGCGACGACTTATGCGGTCCGTATTTTGAATATGCGACCGCATTTCGACCGCATTTCCGACTTCAATTTCATCCAACATTCTGCCTCACTCTGCGGCAGCTACGCGGTCCGCATTTCAATTATGCGACTGCATTTCGACCGCATTTCTGACTTCAATTTCATCCAACATTCTGCCTCACTCTGCGGCAGCTACGCGGTCCGCATTTCAATTATGCGACTGCATTTCGACCGCATTTCTGACTTCAATTTCATCCAACATTCTGCCTCACTCTGCGGCAGCTACGCGGTCCGCATTTCAATTATGCGACTGCATTTCGACCGCATTTCTGACTTCAATTTCATCCAACATTCTGCCTCACTCTGCGGCAGCTACGCGGTCCGCATTTCAATTATGCGACTGCATTTCGACCGCATTTCTGACTTCAATTTCATCCAACATTCTGCCTCACTCTGCGGCAGCTACGCGGTCCGCATTTCAATTATGCGACTGCATTTCGACCGCATTTCTGACTTCAATTTCATCCAACATTCTGCCTCACTCTGCGGCAGCTACGCGGTCCGCATTTCAATTATGCGACTGCATTTCGACCGCATTTCTGACTTCAATTTCATCCAACATTCTGCCTCACTCTGCGGCAGCTACGCGGTCCGCATTTCAATTATGCGACTGCATTTCGACCGCATTTCTGACTTCAATTTCATCCAACATTCTGCCTCACTCTGCGGCAGGTATGCGGTCCGCATTTCAATTATGCGACCGCATTTCTTGCATTTTTTTGGAAACTTATTCTTGACTTTTTAATACATTATTCAATCCAAAAAGGTCCGTGCCTAACTTGGCACCACGGGATCCGGGTTTTTTTGAGTCGGGATTTCACGGGGCCTTACAACAATGTTTAGTCTTGGAAGGCAGAATGGTAGCCCTATGCAACGCAGAAATAAAATAAAACGGCAAATGGTAATAGAGTTTTCTTAGCTGATAGCGGGTTGTGATATTGTGATCGATGGGACATTGTGATAAGGGAATATCACTGGCGTGCGTGGATAGAAAATGCGGGTAAGTGCAATAATTCTGAGAGTTGTGTTCCTGAATAATGTTTGTCTCATGAGTGTATAGTATGTCAGATTCTTTTGCAATCCCAGTGCCTGCATCCAATGAAAAATCGTGTGTTTTGTAGAGGGGGAAGGTTAGTTTGATTCCCTGCTGGCTCTGCTTGGCTTGTTCGGCTTTGATCTGGTGATCTGACACATATCTTTGGGGGGTAGCATTGCTGAACAAGGTGATTTCGATAAACATGCCTGAACTTGTGATAATATGACATAAGTATATATTTAAGAAACAACTTTTAGATGAACAGACAAATGTGACATGGCTCAAGACATTGCAACCTCTCTTGCTACGGAATTTTGAGGGTCCTCCTCAAAATTCTGCCCCAGTTTAATGGGTTGATGCTTTTGACGGCTTCTTGCAATGATTGGCCAAAATTACTTCAAAAATTTAAGGGTCCTTAAAATTCTTCCCCAGTTTCCAATTACGGGTGAAATGAAAATTTATTGTATTGTGAAAGAATCCACAAGGCTGCTTATGTATCCCCTATTAATTGGGAATCAGGTTAGACATAGTTCATATTACATCATATAGGGAAAACATAGAGATTATACATAGTAACGCTTGACTGCATCTGAATTAATCGGTTTTGGCCAAAATTCTCCGTCTATTTTAGCAAGTATGAGGGCTCCCCCGGTTAGAATCCAGTGAACCATGTACTGTCTTTGCCAGTTGGGAGAGAATTTCCCCTTGGCTTCGTTTTGATGCAGAAAAACATTCTTTTATACCAACTGTCCCTGTGTGAATTGTCTCGGCTTGACTCTTTTATTGAGGGCTCTGGACATTCCGTTTTGATAAAGTTGACTATAGCAAACTGCATTCATTCTCTTTCCTTTGATAAGGGCTAATTGCTCATAACGTCTTCTCACCTATTCTGTGTCATCGAGCTCAGCTTCTTGTATGATCCATAAGGAAGGAATTTCTACTTCAGCGGGAATGACGGGTTCTGTACTATAAACCAGCATATTCAGGGTTGCCCCGGTTGATGTGCAGAGTATGGTGCGATATCCTAACAGAGCAAATGGTAGCTTCTCATTCCACTTCTTATGCTTCTCTATCATTTTCCTTAGTATTTTCTTGATGCTCTTGTTGGCGGCTTCCACAACTTCGTTCATTTGAGGCCTATAGGCTGTAGAATTCTTGTGCCTAATCTTGAAGGTTTCACACATAGCTTTAATCAAGTCGCTATTGAGATTGGAGCCATTATCAGTAATGATCGATTCTGGAATCCCGAATCGGCAAACAATGCGGCCGAGGACAAAATCTACCACGACTTTCTTAGTTAGTGCTTTGTAAGACGCTGCTTCAACACACTTGGTGAAATAGTCAATTGCCACTAGGATAAATTTGTGTCCATTTGAAGCGGTATGCTTGATTTGTCCAATAACATCCATTCCCCAGGCGGTGAAAGTCCATGGTGAGCTCATTGCATTAAGCTCATTTGGAGGTACCTTTATTATGTATGCATGTATCTGACAACGGTGGCATTTTTAGACATACTGGATACAACCCGTCTTTATAGTCATGCAAAAGTAACCAGCTCGGAGTATCTTCTTGGCTAAGACAAAACCGTTCATATGTGGACCACAGGTCCTATCATGGATTTCTTCTAGTAGTTTGGATGCTTCCTTTGCGTCGACACACCTTAATAATCCCAAATCAGGAGTCCCCCTATATAGGATTCCTCCGCTATGAAAGAAGTTGTTGGATTCCGAAGTGTATGCTTCTGAATAGGATTTGCAAGCTGTGGGTATTTTCCCTTTGGTAAATATTCCTTGATATCATGAAATTAAGGCTTTCTACCTGCCTCTTCTTCCGTATGGGTGAAATAAGCTGGCTGATCATGGATCTTTACTGGAATGGGATCAATAAATTTTTTGTCTGGATGTTGTATCATGGATGACAGGGTAGCCAATGCATCGACGAATTCAATCTGGATTCTGAAAACATGTCAGAATTCTGTCTTTGTGAACCTCTTTCTCAACTCTTGTACGTGATACATATACGGGATTATCTTAGAGTTCTTGGTTTCCCATTCTTCTCAGACCTGATGTATAAGCAAGTCTGAATCTCCAATTACCAATAAATCCTGAATGTTCATGTCAATAGCTATCTTGAGCCCTAAGATGCAGGCTTCATATTCGGCCATGTTGTTTGTGCACGGGAACCAGATTTTGGCAGGGTCCGAATAATGCTGACTGGTCTCCGATACCAGGACTGCTCTTATGCCAACTCCTTTTAAATTTATTTCTCCATCGAAAAACATTCTCCAACCATCATAGAATCTGATAATGTCTTCTCCTATTAATAATACCTCTTCATCAGGAAAATACGTCTTTAGAGGTTCGTATTCTCCATCCACGGGGTTTTTGGCAAGGTGATCTGCTAGTGCCTGTCCCTTGATTGATTTTTGAGTCACGTAAACAATGGCGAACTCACTCAACAAGATTTTCCACTTGGCCAGCTTACCAGTGGGCATGGGCTTCCGAAAAAAATACTTCAAAGGGTCTATCCTTGATATGAGATATGTAGTATAGGCACAAAAGTAATGCCTCAGCTTCTGGGCCACCCAAGTCAGAGCACAGCATGTGCATTCTAACAGAGAATACCGAGCCTCGTATGGAGTGAACTTCTTGCTGAGATAGTAAATGGCATGTTCTTTCCTACCCGTTTCATCATGTTGCCCCAGGACACAGCCAAAAGCGCTGTCTAACACTGCGATGTAGAGTAGTAGAGGCCTACCTAGCTCAGGCGGGACCAAGACTGGTGGTGTCGATAAGTATTCCTTGATTTTGTTGAAAGCTTACTGGCAGTCATCGGTCCATTCAGTAGCGGCGTCCTTTTTTAACATCTTAAAGATTGTCTCGCAGATAATAGTGTATTTTGCTATGAACCAACTGATGTAGTTGAGTCTTCCCAGAAAATCACTACATCCTTCGAAATTCTTGAATGGCTTTGACTTTTCATGGATCCAGTTTATTCTCTGGCGACTCACAATAAACCCAAGTAATTTTCCAGCGGGAACCCCGAATGCACATTTCGCGGGATTCAATTTCAGGTTGTACCTCTGCAATCTATTGCAAAACTTCCTCAAATCTTCCATGTGATCACTGGCTTTCTTGGACTTGATGATAACGTCATCTACGTACTGTCGCACCACCTTTTTATTGCGAAATCGGGTTTATGACATTTGGGAGGACAACTCATTCCTTTTGAAAATTGGGTTTGATTCGAAGAGTCGCCACCTAATGATTCGGGTGCATTAGGACACCAAGGAGATTTTGTTTTGAGTAACCAGAGATAGGGTAAGGGCTTGAAATTATTCTAAGGGGATGGTGTTAGACACCTCTCAGAATCCACTAGTGTGGTTCCCAACCGAACTATTATTCCAAATTTAGATGCAGATAACACGTAGACAAATAAAACTTCAAATAAGAGGGGATTTTCACATAAGGGTTTACAAACAAATAAAGTTGGAAAAAACTAAAAGAAAGCTGATTTTTATTAAAAGAAAGAGTTTGAAATTCTTTTTAAAAAGACAAGAAATAAGGGAAAGGGGGTCCTAGGTTTATTAACAATATGGATCACCCTACACAATGCACGGTAATCACTCCTCAATGAGGGGCTACGCGTGTGATTATCGCATGGTCATCATATCTATATCTACCCTTCCCACCCCGTTAAGGTATTAAATCGCATATGGTCTCGTTTACTTATTGCATGCTATTACCCGTCCAATCCTATCAGTCCCAGGAGGCATTTAGGACTACTAATCATAAAGGGGAGGGATGTTAGGCTTATTTGTGGTTTTAAAGGCAAAAATTCTAAGGCGACATACAAAACATGTATAGCAAGTTGGGGAAAGCACATAACAAGCAAAGGCTCAAATATACCCCATTTAAACAAAGAAGCACATAATTAGCATGACTACACATACCAGTTAAGGCCTGATTAAGTACTAAACATGAGAGAACTTAGAGGTTGAGGCAGATTGATTTAGTACATAATTCCGATAAGAAGCCCAAATCAGGCCTGCCTGCTGGTTGTAGTTATTAACATAATTGATTTAATTTATAACTTTACCATAAGGCTTGCCTACGTGTTAGACAAAGATCCTATAGGCATGGTATCTACTGAATTCAGAAAGCAATGAAATAACAAGGTCTAAAATGAACTGAATACATTCTGGTTTAAAAAGTGTAGTCCGATCATTAAAAGAAAGGCCAATTTTAACAAAGGTTATGAGTTCTACAGCTCACAATACCATTTTTACCAATTTTTAGTTCCATATGTGAATGAAGCGGCTCAGATTCGATTAGGAGCTCCTATATGCATGCTTTCTACGTGTAGTTGATTTTGAACGTGGTATAAAATGCAGGAAACTTGTTTTAGAACTTATGAACATGATATCTAGGTACTGAATTTTGTTTAAAACCTATGAATATGATATCTAGTTGCAGAAATTATTTAAAAAGCTATGAACATGATATCTAAATGCATAAATTATTTTAAAAGCCTATAGGCATGATTTCTATATGCAAAAATTATTTGAATAGCCTATAGGAATGATTTCTAAGTGCAGAAGCTATTTGAAAAGCTTATAGGCATGATTTCTAAGTGCAGAAATTTATTTCAAAAACCTATAGGCATGGTATCTACCCTTTTGGCATACATAGTTATCCGTCCTTTTCACTAGCCATCCCCAAGTATTTACTACAAAGTATTACAGCCTAGATTAAAGTAAAGAAAATACATCAATATAATATAAATAAAAGTACAACCAAGGAGAGCCTAATTCAGACTTCATGTCTAAAATATGGGGTAAACCAACTCCATGAGATCATGATCCAAAGCCTTTCTCCCATTTGAGTGTGTCAATGTTCTCTAAGAGCCTCATAGGGTCTCCAGGCAGTGCTCACACCCAAATGTATTATCAGATTGAAACAAGTGTAGTGTGGAAGGGCCAACCCTCAAGTGTCCAAGTTCAGAGGGAACTCAAAGGGTCTCAAGGCAAGGCTCACAATAGGGTGGGGGGTGGGGCAGAACATAAAGACTAAGAAAGTGTGCAAGTGTAGAATAGAGTGCTAAAAGGGAAAAGGAAGAGGGGATCAACTACAGACAAGCACACACAAGGGGATTCAGGGGAATAGGGGATTGTAAAGAGCTTATCGCTTAGGCAAAGGCTGACTTTAGGCATGCCCAGCAATGGGGAGTGCTAGCATACCTATAAGCCTGCCAAAACACATACTATTAGAGGCTAAGATCCCAGGGGATCAAGTTCAATTCATGGACAATAACTTGCATATTGAACTGGCTCAAACCATAGCTTAAACACACAGAGGGCAGGGGTTTGGTATTTATAATAGAACAGACGGAAAGAAATCAATAAGCTATAATGAGTGGTGAACTATACATAAGCAGTAAATTGGGATATAAAAACAGTAAATAAACATATTGTTGTGGTGCTGAAACTTAAATTAGGACATACCAGTTTCAACGAAACAACTAAAGGAAGCAAGCAACAGGTCTTGTAATAGGCCACAGTGTGAACAAACAAAAGAAATACTTTTTGAGTGTAAGTGTAAGTTTTTTTGAAAGACTACCAGTGGTCATGTGTATGTCTATGAAAGGGTCATGTATTTATAATGTGAAGAACATGCAGAAACAAGGTAAGAAAACAATTAAAGAGCTGAATGTCAATTAAAAAATCAATCCATACAAGACATCCTTCAGTTACAGAATTCACACTCAAATGATAAAACTATTTAAGGAAAGAAATCACATAAATATCTTGTGCAACGTAGGAAATTAGGGGTAAATACATAGGAGTTTAATTAAGGTAAGAATTTTTAAATACACGGTTAAAAAAAATAAGGTAAGGATCCATCAGTATACAGTAAATCAAGGGGGTCAGAGGTTTGAAATTACTGGCTCATGGATAGGCTAAGGAAAGTTTATGACTCAAATCGAGTAACAGGGGAAATCAATGAACAAGGAAAGAAATCAATCAAAACTGAAAGTAATTTTTAGAGGGAAGTTCAGAACGTATAAAGAGTACTCAAACATGCTAGGCTGAATTCAGGGCAAAGAAAAATGTCATGCCATTGCAAAATCAAGAGGTAGTCACATAGGTCAGCAATGTCGAGGAGATTGTATTAAATAGCACACAAAGGGTCCAGTATAAAGACCTTAGAAGAGCATAGTAGAAAATCATAATTTCTTAAAGAAACAGAGGTTGAAACAAGAGTTTCAAGACTCAGTTGAGCAATAGATGAAACGAATTCAGAAACTTGAAATAGTTTGGGTTTCTGAAATCAAACAATTTCAAATATGAAGAACGAACATATCACACAACCAATGTTCTCAAACTCGGATAAACCCCCAAATTCTAGTGTTTTACCATCAGTCGAGTGCTGAGACGAGAGGACAAGTAATCTAAGAAAAGATACTAGTCGAAACAAGTCCAAAGGTTAAAGAAAGGAACTAAGACCTTTAACATGTTCTTTCAACAGCAGAAAACTCATGAGAAGCATAGTAAAAGAACAACATGAGAGACACAGAAAAAGAACTCCAAGAAACATAGTAGAAGAAGCTAATAAGAAACATAGTAGAAGAAAACTAGTCAGAACAAAGCAGGAGAAATATACAAAGAACATGGTAGGAGAAACTTATTAAGAACACAGTAGAAGAAACGTATAAAGAACATAGTAGAGAAACATATAAAGAACTCAAAAAGAAACATATAAAGAACACAGTAGAGAAACATATAAAGAACACAATAGAGAAACAAATAAAGAACACAGTAGAAAAAATATCTGAATAACTCAAAAAAGAAAAACCTTAAATCGGAAAAAATATAAAGGTTTTGAAAGCATAACTTTTGAAAGAAATACCAAGAGATAATTTAAAAGTTCAAGGAAAACACGGATCTAGAATAGATCTAAAGAAAATAGAAGAACCTCAAAAGCTAGGGTTTCAGAGGAAATCAAACGGTGAGAAAGGATTGGATAGCTGTCGATCTAAGTATGAGGGGTTAAAGCTGGGCTCAAAATAGACATGGCTTGCCGGAGCAAGGGCGTAGATGGCCATAAAACTTGAACCAACAAGGTATGGATGAAGCTCTTTGTGTTCAAACAATGAAACCTCAGCGAACAGGTGTGTAGGAACCCTAGAGGGCCGGTAAGTGGTGAGACCACCATAGATTCAGCCTAGGAGGTGGCCGGAGAAGGTGAGTGAGACTCATCAGAGAGGATGGAAGGGGGAAGGTTCTAGAGAAAACCAGAGATAGAGAGATAGAGACGAGTGAGGAGAATGAGAGGGGCCTTGGGGGTCGTTTGGTTAATTTGGTAACGGTGGATCTAGACCATTGATCAAAATTGATCAATGGTCAAGATTTAATTTGGGTTGGGTCGGGTAGATTTAGGATTGGACTTGGGTCTTGGGTTGGTCTAATTTGGGTTGGGGTATTGGCTTAATTAGGCTAAGTTAGAAAGACAAAATATGGCTATAAGTTAAATAGCCTCTTTTTCCCATTTACTTTATAAAAATTGCAAATAAATTTTTGAAAACTAATTAAAAGCACTAAAATATTTATAATATATAATTATCAATTTAAAAATATAAAATCCTATTTTATAAACATGAGACAAATTTAAACCTAAAAATGGCTAATATTGCAATTATGCAATTTTATCCTTAAAATACTATGTTAAAAATACATAAAAAAAAATATATTAGCTATATTTTAGTATAAATATGAGAATCGAAAAAATGAATCACCAAAATGGTAATTTTGGTGACAATTATTGAGTTTTTCTTGATAACATAGGGCAGTAAATTGGTTAAAAAATCATTGAAAAATTAAGTAAAAATAATAAAACCTTGGGATATACTTATATATTCCTATATTGGCTATTTTGAGGGTATTTTGCATATTTAAAAATACAGGAAAAAATTGGGTATAAAAAACTGCCACTCCTTACCCGGGAAGGATGAAAGAGTTGTCGGGTAAAGATATGATGACCGATTTTGACCGAATGAAACGGCTTGAAGAGGTTCGGCCATGCTCTGGCCTGTAAGATTCCTACATATCCATGGTCTTACAGAAATTAGGCCATATGTAGTTCGCGATCCATCGGCGGAGTATGCCGATGGAGACTTCTCAAGAATGGACGCGATATTCAGGATGTGGTTAATGGTTAAAGTCTGATAGGGCTGCGGGAACTGGAACGGAATTGCTCCTGCCGAGATGGCCTTTGCTCCTTAATTTTACCTGAAAATAAGCAATACAAGCATATATTGTGCGTAAATTTAAACGTGATGCGAGTTCCCGTCTTTCCATGAATATTGTCTTTGGACGGTTAGGATGACGTCCTTAGACCATGACGTCCTGGGCAATGAAGCGTATAATAAAGGATTCGCAGGCCATGAAATGATGCTCTGGGGCTATGAGAATGATGCCTCCGAATAATGATTCCTTTGAATAATGATATGCAAAAGATTAAAAGGTGTCCTCAAGCCATGATATGGTGTTCTCGGGCTATGTAAATAGTACCTCCAAACGATGATGCCCTCAGGTGATTTGGTGATCTTTCAGCCCATGAGATGTAGTAGGTGGCGATCTTTCAGCCCATGAAATGCAATAGGTGGCGATCTTTCAGCCATGCCAGCATAAATAAAGTGGCGATCTTTCAGCCATGCAAGCGTAAATAAAGTGGCAATCTTTTAGCCATGCAGGATATAAAATGAAGTGGCAATATTTAAGCAATGCAAATGTAAGTGAAGTGGCGATCTATTAGCCTTGCAGGATGTAGAATGAAGTGGAAATCTTTCAGCCATGCAAATCTAAAATAAAGCGTCGATGTTCCATCCATGCAGGATGTAAAAAGAAGTGGTGATCTTTCAGCCATGCAAATGTAAATGAAGTGGCGATCTTCCTGCCTTACAGGATGCAGAATAAAGTGGTGATCTTTCGGCCATGCAAATGTAAAATAAAGCGGCGATCTTCCAGCCATGCAGGATGTAAATGAAGTGGCGATCTTTATGCCATGCAAATGTGAATGAAGTGGAAATCTTTCAATCATGCAGAATGTAAAATAAAGCAGCTATCTTTCGACCATGCAAATGTAAAGAAATGGCAATCTTTCAGCAATGCAAATGTGAATGAAGTGACGATCTTTCAGCCATGCAAATATGAATGAAGTGGCGATCTTTCAGCCATGCAAAATGCAGATGGAGACAATGTTTAGTCTCGGAAAGCATAAAGGTAGCCTTATCCAATGCAGAATATGCAGATGGAGACAATTTTTAGTCTCAGAAGGCAAAATGGTAGCCTTGCGCAACACAAAAAATGCAGATGGAGACAATATTTAGTCTCGGAAAGCAGAATGGTAGCCTTATGCAACGCAGAAAATGCAGACAGAGACAATATTTAGTCTTGGAAGGCATAATGGTAGCCTTATGCAATACAACAATATAGTAAAGTGGCATATGTTAATAGTGTTTCTTAGCTGATAGCAAATTTCGATGTAGGGATCGCTGGGGATATTATGATATATGGGATATCACTGGCGTGCTTGGCTGGCCAGTCAGTAAGTGCAATAATACTAAGAGTTCAATTCATGAATCAATGTTTGTCGTGTGGGTGTGTGGTATGTCATATGCTTTCGTAATCCAAATGCCTGCATCCAAAGAAATATTGTGAGTTTTGTAAAAAGGAAGTTAGTTCGTATCCCTACTGGCCTTGCCCGACCTGTTCAACTTTGATATGGTGATACGGTATGTATCATTGGGGTAGCGTTGCTGAACAAGGCGATCTCGATAATAAACATCCATGAATTTGTACAATTATGACATAAGTATATATTTAAGAAATAGATTTTTAGATGAACCATCAACTGTGATGTGGTTCAGGACATTGCAACCTCTCTTGCTTTGGAATTTTGAGGGTCCTCCTCAAAATTCTACCCCAATTTAACGGGTTGATTCTTCTGACAGTTGATTGTGATAATTTTCTGAAATTACTTCGGAATTTTGAGGGTCCTCCTCAAAATTCTACCCCAATTTCCAATTGCAAGGGAAATGAATTTTTTTTATTGAATCGTGACCGACCCCATAAAGCTGCCTATGTATCCTCTCTTAAATGGAAATCATGTCAGACGTAGTTCAAATTACATCATATAAGGAAGCATGACAATCACACATAGTAGTGCTTGACTGCATCTGAATTGATTGGTTTTGGCCAAAGTTTACCGTCCATTTCTGCAAGTGTAAGGGCTCATCCTGTTAGAACCCGGTGAACCATGTATGAACCATGCTAGTTGGGAGAGAACTTCCCCTTGGCTTCATCTTGGTGCGAAAATATTTTCTTTAACACCAGCTACCCCGGTGTGAACTGTCTTGGCCTGACTCTTTTGGTGAAGGCTCTGGACATTCTGTTCTGATAAGAGCTAGTTGCTCATAATGACTTTTTACCCACTCTGTGTCGTCGAGCTCATCTTCTTGCATGATCCTTAGGGAAGGAATTTATACTTCAGCGGGAATGACAACCTCTCTACCATAAACCAACATATAGGGAGTTGCCCCAGTTGATGTGTGGACAGTGGTGCGATACCCCAATAGAGCAAATGATAGCTTTTTGTGTCTTTGCTTATGATTCTCTATCATTTTCCTTAATATTTTCTTGATGTTTTTTTTGGCGGCTTCTATGGCTCCGTTCGTTTGAGGCCTGTAGGCTATAGAATTCTTGTGTTTGATCTTGAAGGTTTCACACATAGCTTTCATTAAGTCACTATCGAAGTTGGAGCCATTATCCATAATGATTGACTCTGGAATCCTGAACAGACAGATGATACCGTCACGGACAAAATCTGCCACGACTTTCTTAGTCATTGCTTTGTAAGATGCCGCCTCGACCCATTTGGTGAAATAATCGATTGCTACTAGGATGAACCTGTGCCCATTGGAAGCGGCCAACTCGATTGGTCCAATAACATCCATTCCCCCGGCAGCGAACGACCATGGTGAGCTTGTTGTATTAAGCTCGTTTGGGGTTACCTTTATTATGTATGCATGTATCTGACAGTGGTGGAATTTTTGGACATACTGGATGCAGTCCATTTCCATAGTCATCCAAAAGTAACCAGCTCGGAGGATCTTCTTGGCTAAGACAAAACCGTTCATATGTGGACCACAGGTCCCGGCATGGATTTCCTCTAGCAGCTTAGATGATTCCAATACGTCAACACACCTTAGTAGCCCCAAGTCAGGAGTCCTCCTATATAGGATTCCTTCGCTGTGGAAGAAATTATTGGACAACCTCCGAAGGGTGCACTTTTGAGTAGGATTTGCAAGTTCTGGGTATTCTCCTCTTGTCAAATATTCCCTGATATCATGAAACCAAGGCTTTCTATCTGCTTCTTCTTCAACATGGGCAGAATAAGCTGGCTGATCGTGGATATTTATTGGAATGGGATCAATGAAGTTTTTGTCTGGTTGTTATATCATGGATGGTAGGGTAGCCAATGCATCGACGAACTCATTATGGATTCTAGGAACATGTTGGAATTCTATCTTTGTGAAACTGTTCCTCAGTTCTTGCACATGATGCAGATATGGGAGTATCTTAGAGTTCTTGGTTGTCCATTATCCTCGTACCTGATGTATAAGAAAATCTAAATCTTCTATCACTAACAGTTCTTGAATGTTCATGACAATAGCCTTCTTGAGCCCTAAGATGCAGGCTTCGTACTCGGCCATATTGTTGGTGCACGGGAACCCGAGTTTGGATGAAACTGGATAATTCTGATTGGTTTCTGATACTAGGATTACTTCTATGCCAACTCCCTTGGAATTTGCCGCCCCATTAAAAAACATTCTCCAACCATCATAGGATTCCGCAATGTTTTCTCCTATGAATGATGCCTCTTCATTAGGAAAATACATCTTTAGGGTTTCGTACTCTCCATCCATGTGATTTTCGGCCAGGTGATCTACTAGTGACTGTCCCTTGACTGCCTTATGAGTCACGTAGACAATGTCCAATTCACTCAACAGGATTTGCCACTTGGCTAGCTTGCCAGTGGGCATGGGCTTCAGAAATATGTACTATAGAGGATCTATCCTTGATACGAGATACGTAGTATAGGCATATAAGTAGTGCCTCAGGTTCTGGGCCAACCAAGTTAGAGCACAACAGGTGCGTTCTAACAGAGAATACCGAACCTCGTACAGAGTGAACTTCTTGCTGAGATAATAGATGGCCTGCTCTTTTTTTCCTGTTTCATCATGCTGCCCCAAGACCCAACCGAAGGCACCATCTAACACTGCGATGTAGAGTAGCAAAGGTCTACCTGGCTCAGGTGGGACTAAGACTAGTGGTGTTAATAGGTATTCTTTGATCCTGTCGGAAGCTTTCTGGCATTCATCGGTCCGCTTGGTGGAGGCATCCTTTTTCAACATCTTAAAGATCGGTTCACAGATAACTTTAGATTATTCTATGAACCGGCAGATATAGTTAAGTCTTCCCAAGAAACTCATCACGTCCTTCTTATTCTTTGGCGGTGGCAATTATTGAATGGCTTTAACCATTGATAGATCCAGTTCTATTCCCCGGCGACTCATAATAAACCCAAGTAATTTTCCTACAGGAACCCCAAATGCACACTTTTCGGGATTCAGTTTTAGGTTGTACCTCCGCAATCTATTGAAGAATTTCCTTAAATCTTCCATGTGATCAGTAGCCTTCTCTAAATTAATGATGACATCGTCTACGTACACCTCTATCTCTTTCTGTATCATATCATGAAAAATGGTAGCCATAGCCCTCATGTAGGTGGCCCCTGCATTCTTTAACCCAAACGACATCATCTTATAGCAGTACATTCCCCACGGCATAATGAAAGCCATTTTCTCAGCATCCTCTTCGTCCATCCAGATCTGGTGATAGCCAGCAAAACAATCCATGAATGATTGCCGTTCATGCTTGGCACAATTGTTGATCAGAATGTGTATGTTCGGCAAGGGGAAGTCATCTTTTGGACTGGCCCGGTTAAGATCCTGGTAGTCGACATAGACTCTTACCTTCCTGTCCTTCTTTGGCACTAGCACAATGTTAGCTAACCATGTCGGGTATTCTACTACCCTGAGAACCTTGGCTTTGACCTGCTTGGTGACTTCTTCCTTGATTTTCAAACACATATTTGGCTTGAAATTTCTGAGCTTTTGTTTTACTGGTGGACATGTTGGATCAGTTGACAGTTTGTGTGCCACAATAGATGTACTCAAACCAGTCATTTCATTGTACGACTAGGCGAATATGTCCTCATATTTTCTTTGAAACTGTGTGTACTTTTCCTTTTTTAACGTGATAAGTGAACGCTGATTTGTGTTTCTTTGACATTCTCTTCATTTCCCAGGTTAACAATCTCAGTATCGTCTAGGTTGGCCTTTGGCCTATTTTCAAAATTCTCAACTTTCTTAACAATCTCTTTCGGTATGTCATCATCCTCTGAGTCTATGTCTGTTCCTTGCGTTGTCTCATTGCATGTTACAGTTATTGGTTCATCAAGATAAGTGATAATAGTGCTGTATAAGTAAAGTAATGAGAGAAAATAATAAGAGTAAGATATATAAGAAAATCGAAATGCTTTGATAAATTCCATAACCGTTTTGAACATTGAAGATCTTATTGCAAAATAATAAAAAAATGCGAAAGGAAAGTTAACTAGTAAAATAAAAGATAGTGTATGATGCTTGTTCAGCCTTGCTACCCCGAGGCTCGCCGGACTTTGGTAGTTCTGATGGTCCAGTTATTGAGGCATGCTCCTCTACTTACTACCTATATGGAAATGCCTTCCTCCCCCTCCTCCTCGTAAACGACACAACAATGCATATCATTATCTTCCAGGAACAAATTCCTCACTGCTGCTAGTGCTTGCTCTTCTTTTTACCCATAGATAACTTCGACCGGTTGGAAAGTCTGCTCCAAGCGTAGTATTGGCTACTCCAATGGATAGTAGGGACCGCGCCATGGTGTAAACAATTGGTTGAATTCCTCCCAAGTATACTCATATCGCAGTTCGAATGTGGTGCCATGTTTCTTTAATTTGATAGGCTTAGTGATTCCTTGGAGGTTCTTGCCAAGCCCTTTGCCTGGTTCGTATCTGCTCCAATTCAATATGCTTTCAATTTTGTTATCCCACCATTTGTCTTTGTCAACAACGTTGACTCGCTCAATGTGGTGATACGTCTCCCCGCCAATCTTTCTTCTGCCTCCGATTGCTAAGATGGTCTGGTGACTGTATATGGGATTGCTACTATCGCCTGAATGATCAAATCTTGGTGATTCCACTAAAACTTCACTGCCTGATATAGCATTGATGCTACAGCCCCAACGACGTGAATCCATGGTCATCCCAATAACAGATTGTAAGATGCCAGCACGTCTATCACTTGAAAATCAACATCAAACCAAGTAGGCCCCATTTGCAAGCACAGGCTAATTTCCCCAATGGTGCACCTTTGGGAACTGTCAAAAGCTTTTACGTTGATGGCCCCATCCTTGATCTCATGCAATCCCTTTCCCAATGTCTTGAGTGTTACCAGCGGACAAATATTGGGGTTGGACCCTCTTTCAATCAGGATCCTGGTGATAAAATAATCTTTGCATTCCACGGTGATGTGCAACGCCATGTTGTGACTCAACCCCTCTGGTGGCAGCTCATCTTCATGAAAAGTGATCTTGTGACTTTCTAATACCTGCCCTACAATATTTTCCAATTCTCCTCTGGTGATGTTATTTTGTACATATGCCTCGCTCAGTACCCTTAACGGGGCATTCTTGTGTGCATCAGAACTTTTTAACAATTCTAGGATAGAGATTTGTGCCGGCGTTTTGTTCTGCTGATCAATGACCGAGTATTCTTTGGCTTGTATCTTTCTCCAGAGATCATCGGGGCCAGTTTCAGTAATGGTTGGCCGACTAGAGGCCTGCTTGCTTGACTCAGCCAAATGTTCCGGAGTAGAAACCCTACCGGTTCTCGTCATACTTTGTGTCGCAATGGCTTCTGTGAACTTGACCTTCCCTTTTCTTCTTGCCTCGGCTGTGTAGCCCCGAGGTATGGCATTTTTATGGAATGGTGTTACGGCATACATTGCAATTGGCGTGGCTATCTTTACTCCGTATGGAGCATGTCCTTTACGCGGTAAAACTGCAACTTCAAAGGGTGTAGGTGCATTCGCTGGTGATATAAATTTGACCTCAATCAGTGTTGGTGTCTTTGCAGGGGATGGTGTTTCAAACTCAATCGGCATGTACATGTTTACCTCGTGTAACGACCCTGCCGGTCGTCTGAAGAATTAACACCTCGACCCCGTATTAACTGCTTCCCCTAAGTTCATTTATGCTATTTTGTTTTGCTGGGACGTTCGGTGTTAGGTTTTGGAGAGTTTGGTACACTTAGTCCCTAAATGAGATCTTAAGTGTTGAAAAAAAGGTTCATAGTTGGAACAATGCAAAGACGACCTCAGAATGGAAAGTTGATTGTTCCGTTAGCTTCGTTTGGTGATTTCGGGGTTGGGAGCGTGTTCGGAATGTATTTTGGAATTCCGTAGCTCATTTAGGCTTGAAATGCCGAAGTTTGAATTTTTGAAGTTTCCGGTCCGATAATGAGTTTTTTATCTGAGGTTCGGATTGGAATTCCGGAAGTCGCAGTAGCTCCATCATGTCATTTGGGGCGTGTGTGCAAAATTTTAGGTCATTCGGACGTGTTTTGGTTAGGTTTTTGATCGAAAGCATGTTTTGATGAAATTTGAAGTTCTTAGGCTTAAATCCTTGACTAATTTGAGTTTCCGATGTTATTTTAGGCAGTTTAAGGATTGGTACAAGTTTTAATGATGTTATGGGACATGTTCGTAAGTTTGGTTGATGTCCCGGGTGCCTCGGGTGTGTTTCAGATACTCAACGGGGCATTTTTATGATGAAAAGTGTTGCAGATTTCTCTTCAGTTCTACTGCAGATTTTCTTTTTCTGCGATCGTAGTTTCCTCTCCACGATCACGTAGTGAAATTCCATAGGGCGCCAAAACCTTCTATGCAATCACATAACCTGTCCGCGATCGCACAGTTCTACGTTTCCCTCTTCTACGATCGCAGGCTTTAGGCTGCGTTCGCGTAGACCAAATGTGGAACCTTTAAATTTTCTCTTATGCGAGCGCATTGCTTGGAATGCGTTCGCATAGACTAATTTCTAGGCCCTCAAAATATACTCTTCGCGATCGCATTCCCTCTCTTGCGATTGCATAGAACAAAATCCCCGGGCAGATATAAACATTTCAAAATGACGGGTTTAGCCAATTTTAACAAAGCTCAAGCTAGAGAGCTCGGATGTGAGGGAGATTTCGAGGGTTTTTCAGAGGCAACAATTGGGTAACGATTCTCTTCTTCCTTATGCTTAAAACCCAGTAATCTAATCACGAATTCTTTCTTAATTTCAGATTTTTGAATGAAAAATGGGGAAAACTTGATAGATCAAACTATTGAGTTTTAGTGGGTGTTTGACCTATGATTTGAGAGATATTTATATGATTAAACTTGTGAGAGTACGAGGGTTATGAAACTGTAAAAGTTATTCAATTCCGAGATGTTGTCTTGAAGGGCATTTTAGTTATTATACCTAATTTCGTGTCTTGTCTTTGAATTTAATAGTAGAATCAGTTGCTTGAGATGTTGTTTATGATATGTAATTGAATTGAATAGATTTGGGCCGTTTGGAGTCGGATACTCGTGGCAAAAGTGGGATTTCGAGTTGATTTTGGGGCCGGTTCGAGGTAAGTGGCTTGTCTAGCCTTGTGTGGGGGACCTTTCCCCGTAGGATTTGTTATTTGGTATTTGAGTGCCTTGTACGCGAGGTGACGAGTGCGTACTTGAGCCAATTGTTGCAAATTCATTTTTTACTTAAGATATTGTGACTGAGTTTTCCTTCATATTTGCCTTATTTTATTTGCAATTATAACCCCTGTTAGATTAGAAACGCATGTTTAGTTGATTCAACTCGCCTAATTGTTTAAGTTTCCTTGATTGTACTACGTGAAGCATGATAGGTTAGTACTACCTGTTTCTTGTCTTTTGTACTTCATTTCTGAATATCTTCTGGTTGTGGTTGCGCATTTACATTGAGACTACGGATGTGGGATTCCGGTAGCTCCCCCCCTTATTTGTTTACTTCGGGACTACGTGTTAGATTCCCGGTATATCCCCTTGCACTTTTACTTTAGGACTACGGGTTAGATTCCCGGTAGATCCCCCCTGCATATTGATAGCTGGACTATGGGACGGTATCCCGGGAGATCCTTCGGATTTATACATGTGATGGACTACGGGATGGTATCCCGGGAGATCCACTGGACAGTAGAGAAAAGGACTACATGATGATATCCTGGGAGATCCTCGTTGTTACCATTTGATATGAGTTGTACATATTCCGTGTTCACTCTGTTCTTTGTGTAGTTGTAATTGCCCTGTTTAAAATGTCTATTCTCACTAGTGTACTCATTATTACTGTCAGTTTTCATATTGTTTAATGCATATTATGTTGTTTGACCTCAGTAGGGCGTTCACCTTCCTTGTCACTACCCAATCGAGGTTAGGTTTGGCACTTACTAAGTACCACTGTGGTGTACTCATGTCCCTTCTACGCATGTTTTTCATATGCAGATCCAGGTACATCCACTCATGCGTACTATCCTCGAGGCGAAGAGATCTAGTGGAGACTTCAAGGTATATCCGCCGCGTTCGCAGACCAGGAGTCTCTGTACTGTTCCAGCTTTAGTAGTTAATCTATCTTTTTCATTCAGTTGTTTAGAAATTCTGGAGTTAGAGCAGCATATTACATTTCTATTAGCCTGTGGTTCCCATGAGTTTCTGGATTTTGGGATGAGACTGTAGACTTCCGGGTTTTATTTTTGGGTTGTATATTCCAAGTGGAACTTATATACTGTTTTCTTTTAGTTTTGCTTAGTTTATTTAAATGTTTCTAGAAGTTATATTAATTTCTGCATTGTTAGGCTTACCTAGTTATAGGAACTAGGTGCCATGACGACATGTTCATTGAGGGTAAACTGGGGTCATGACACGTTGGTATCAGAGGTTTAGGTTCATAGGAGTCACGAAACACAGGCCGATTATTTAAAGTCTCGCTGATCGGTGCGGAGACATTTGTACTTATCTACGAAAGGCTATGTAACTTTTTAGGGAAAAATCTTTATTTCATTTGGATTCCTTGTTGTGCGATATTTTTGACATCAATTCAAAACTTCTGACTTCTATTCTCTCACAGATGGTGAGGACACGTGCTACTCGAGATGATCAGGCACCCACGCCCCCTACTACAATCGTTAGAGGCCGAGGACGTGCACGTAGTGCAGCCAAAGCTCCTACACGATCTGTTTTCGAGGTACCACTAGCAGATCCAGCCGGAGCCCAGGTACCTGGCACGCCTACTACTGCCACTACTACTCCAGCTCTCCACCAGTCTTTGGCTCAGTTCATGAGTATGTACACCACCTTGGCTCAGGCAGGGTTACTTCCCCTTGCTGCTGCCACATCCCAGGCCGGGGGAGGAGCACAGACTCCTACCGTACGCATTCCTGAGTAGCGAGTGCAGGTTGAGTAGGCTCTCGACATTTTTCCCGCACCGCCTGCAGTGCCAGTTCAGCCTTAGGATGGGTTAGCTGCTTCAGAGGACGAGCAGCGGAGACTTGAGAGGTTCAAGAAGTATGATCCCCCAGTATTCAGTAGATTAGCATTAGACGATGCCTTGGGATATCTAGAGTAGTGTCACCGTATTCTTCGCAATATAGGCATAGTGGAGTCCAACGGGGTTTCTTTCACTGCTTTTCAGCTTCGGGGAGCCGCCTATGATTGGTGGCACACTTATGAGATAGACCGTCCAGTCGAGGCTGCTTCACTGACTTGGACCTAGTTCTCGAATATGTTTATGAGTGAGTTTTTCCCCAGAGTCTCAGGGACGCGTGGCGCACAGAGTTTGAGTATTTGCGCCATGGTGCTATGACCGTTTCGAAGTATGTTATCCGTTATACCAGGTTGGCCAGGCATGCACCCGCTTTGGTTGCTACAGTTCAGGAAAGAGTTCGCAGGTTCATTGAGGGTCTTATCCCACCCATCAGATCTAGCATGGCTCGAGTGTTGGAGATGGACATTCCTTATCAGTAGGTAGTGAGCATTCCTAGGAGGATTGAGGGTATGCTCGCCAGGGAGTGAGAGGAGAGGGAGGCCAAGAGGTCTCGAGAGTCAGGTCACTACTCTGGTGCCCGCACCCTATCATCAGGTCGTTATGGCAGAGGTTATGTAGGTCGCCCCATCCATTCAGCTCTTCAGGCAGCCAGTAGCGCTCTAGCTCGCCTATAACTAAGGAGCCTTACTATGCACCTCCAGTTTCTAGCTCGCCTCCTGCGCGAGGTGCTTCCAGAGGTCAGTCCAGCAGACCTGGCCCTAGTCAGTCACAGCCACCGCGTCCTCCCAGAGCTTGTTTCGAGTGTGATGATATATGCCACATGGTTAGGGACTTCCCTAGACTTGGTAGGGGTGAATCTTCAAAGACTGCTCAGCGAGAGCTTGCTCTTCAGAGTTCTCAGTCTATGATCACAGCTCCAGCTGCTACCCCACCTGCCCAGCCGGCTAGGGGCAGAGGTCGGGGAGATAGAGATCGCCCTCGAGAGAGGGGCCATGCCAGATATTATGCTATTCTTGCTCGTACTGAGGCTGTTACCTCTGACTCCATCATTATAGGTATAATACTAGTTTGTCACAGAGAGGCATCGATTCTATTCGATCCAGGCTCTACTTATTCTTATGTGTCTTCTTACTTTGCTCCGTATTTTGGTGTACCTCGGGATTATTTTAGTGCCCCCATTTATGTTTCTACTCATGTCAGGGATTCTCTTGTTGTGGACCACGTTTATCGGTCAAGTTTGGTTACTATTTGTGGTTTTGAGACCAAAGCAGATTTATTGTTACTTGGTATGGTTGATTTTGACATTATTTTGGGCATGGACTGGTTGTTGCCCCATTTTGCTATTCTTGATTGTTACGCAAAGACCCTGATGCTGGCTATGCCAGGTATTCTGCGTATTGAGTGGAGTGGTACTTTAGATCACACTTACCTATAGAGTTATCTCTTTTCTTAAAGCTCAGCGCATGGTTGAGAAGGGGTGTGCTACGTATTTAGCTTATATGAGAGATGTCAATGTTGATACCCCTTCTATTAATTCTGTTCCAGCGGTACGGGATTATCCCGACGTGTTTCCAGCTGATCTTCCGGGCATGCCTCATGATAGAGACATTGATTTTGGCATTGATCTGTTATCGGGCACTCAGCCCATATCCATTCCTCCGTATCGTATGGCTCCTCCTGAGTTGAAGGAGTTGAAGGATCAGTTACAGGAATTTCTTGGTAAGGGTTTTATTTGACCCAGTGTTTCACCATGGGGTGCTCCTGTTTTGTTCGTGAAGAAGAAGGATGATTCTATGCGTATGTATATTGAATATCGCCAATTGAACAAAGTTACAGTGAAGAACCATTATCCTTTGCCTCGTATTGATGATCTGTTTGACCAGCTTCAGGGCGCACAGGTGTTTTCTAAGATTGACTTGCACTCAGGTTACCATCAGTTGAAGATTCGGGGGTCGGATATCTCGAAGACTACCTTTAGGACTCGGTATGGTCATTACGAGTTCCTTGTTATGTCATTTGGGCTGACCAATGCCCCAACAACTTTCATGCATTTTATGCACAGTGTGTTCAGACCATATCTTCACTCATTCGTTATTGTTTTTATTGATGATATTCTGGTGTATTTCCGGAATCGAGAAGATCATGAGCTGCACCGGAGGACCGTACTTCAGACCTTAAGGGAGAAGAAGTTATATGCAAAGTTCTCAAAATGTGAGTTTTTGGCTGAGTTCTGTGGTATTCTTAGGCCATGTGATTTCGAGTGTGGGTATTCGGGTGGATCCGAGGAAGATAGATGCCGTACAAAGTTGGCCCAGTCAATCCCTAGCTACAAAGATTCGCAGTTTCCGTGGTTCGGCAGGAAACTACCATCGTTTTGTGGAGGGATTTTCATCGATTGCGGCCCCTATGACAAGATTGACCGAGAAGGGTGCCCCATTTCAGTGGACGGAGGAGTGTGTAATGAGCTTTCCGAAGATCAAGACAGCTTTGACTATAGCCCCAATCTTGATGTTGCCTATCTGTTTAGGGTCTTATATTGTCTATTGTGATGCCTCGAGAGTTGGCCTCGGAGCGGTGTTGATGTAGGACGGAAGGGTGATTGCCTACGCGTCCAGACAGTTAAAGATACAAGAGAAGAATTACCCTATCCATGACCTTGAGCTAGCTACTATTTTTTATGCCTTGAAGATCTGGCGTCATTATTTGTATGGTATGCCTTGTGAGATCTATACTGACCATCGGAGCTTGAAGCACTTGCTCAAGTAAAAGGATCTAAATATGCGTCAGAGGAGGTGGTTAAAGTTGCTGAAAGATTATGATATCACTATCCTGTATCACCCAGGAAAGGCCAATGTGGTGGCGGATGCCTTGAGTCATCGGGCAGAGATTTTGGGAAGTTTGGCATATTTACCAGGTTCAGAGAGGCCTATGGCCATGGTTGTTCAGGCCTTAGCCAGCCAGTTTGTGAGATTGGATCTTTCGTAGCCTAGTCGGGTTCTAGCTTGTGTGGTTTCCCGGTCTTCCTTCTTTGATCGTATCAGGGAACAGTAGTATGATGACCCTCGTTTTCTTGTCCTTAAGGACAAGGTTCAGCGTAGAGATGCCAGAGATGTGACCATCGGAGATGACGGGGTATTGAGGATGTAGGGTCGGATTTGTGTGCCCAATGTTGATGGGCTTCGAGAGTTGATTCTAGTAGAGGCCCATAGTTCGCGGTATTCTATCCATCTAGGTGCCGCGAAGATGTATCAGAACTTGAGGCAGCACTATTGGTGGAGGCGGATGAAGAAAGATATAGTTGGTTATGTGTTTAGATGCCTCAACTGCCAACAGGTGAAGTATGAGCACCAACGCCTCAGTGGGTTGCTTTAGTAGTTAGAGATTTCGGAATGTAAATGGGAGCGCATCACCATGGATTTTGTATCTGGACTCCCATGTACCTTAAAGAAGTTTGATGCCATTTGGGTTATTATGGATCGGCTAACCAAGTCCTCTTATTTCATTGTTGTGTGTACCACTTATTCATCGGAGAGGTTGGCGGAGATTTATATTCGGAGATCATCCGTCTGCATGGTATTCCAGTTTCTATTATTTTGGGTAGAGGTACTCAGTTTACATCGCAGTTTTGGAGAGCTGTACAGTAGGAGTTAGGCACTCGGGTGGAGTTGAGCACAGCATTTCACCCCCAGACAAACGAACAGTCCGAGCGCACTATTCAGATTCTTAAGGATATGCTCCGTGCATGTGTGATTGAGTTTGGAGGGTCTTGGGATAATTTCTTGCCATTGTCAGAGTTTGCTTACAACAATAGTTATCAGTCCAGCATTCAGATGGCGCCGTATGAGGCTTTATATGGTAGGAGGTATAGATCTCCGGTGGGTTGGTTTGAGCTGGGTGAGGCTAGGCTATTGGGCACAGATTTGGTTTAGGATGCATTGGAGAAGGTTAATATGATTCATGATAGACTCCGTATAGCCCAGTCTAGATAGAAGAATTACGCGGATAGGAAGGTTCGTGATGTTTCAGATATGGTTGGTGAGCGGGTTCTGCTTCCGGTCTCACCTATGAAAGGCGTCATGAGGTTTGGGAAGAAAGGAAAGTTGAGTCCGAGGTTTATTGGCCATTTTGAGATTTTGAGGAGAGTTGGGGAGGTTGTTTATGATCTTGCCTTACCTCCCAGTTTGGCCGGTGTTCACTCCGTATTTCATGTTTCGATGCTCCGAAGGTATCACGGTGACTCGTCGCACATGTTGGATTTTAGTTCAGTCCAGTTGGATAAGGATCTATCCTATGTTGAGGAGCCAGTGGCTATATTGGACAGGAAGATAAGAAATTTTAGGTCAAAGAACATAGCTTCAGTGAAGGTTCAGTGGCGGGGTTAGCCGGCCGAGGAGGCGACTTGGGAGACCGAGCGGGATATGCGCGGCCAATACCCTTATCTTTTCACTATTTCCGTTAGCTTTGTTAGGTGATTTCAGGGTTGGGAGCGTGTTTGGAATGTATTTTGGAGGTCCGTATCTTATTTAGGCTTGAAATGCCGAAGTTTAAATTTTTGAAGTTTCCGATCCGATAGTGAGTTTTTGATCCAAGGGTCGTATTGGAATTCTAGAAGTTGCAGTAGCTCCGTCATGTCATTTGGGACGTGTGTGCAAAATTTCAGGTCATTCGGACGTGTTTTGGTTAGGTTTTTGATAGAAAGCATGTTTTGATGAAATTTTAAGTTCTTATGCTCAAATCCTTGATTAATTCGAGTTTTTGGTGTTGTTTTAGGTGGTTTAAGTATTGGTACAAGTTTGAATGATGTTATGGGACATGTTCATAATTTTGGTTGAGGTCCCGGGGGGCTCGGGTGTGTTTCGGATGCTCAACGGGGAATTTTTGTATTGAAAAGTGTTGTAGATTTCTCTTAAGTTTTGCTGCAGATTTTCCTTCTCTGCGATCGCAGTTTCCTCTCCGCGATCACGTAGTGCAATTCAAGATGGGGGCTAAAACCTTCTACGCGATCGCAGAACCTGTCCGTGATCGCACAATTCTACTTTTTCCTCTTCTGCGATCGCAGGCCTTAGGTTGCATTTGCGTAGACCAAATTTTGAACCTTTAAATTTTCTCTTCGGCGATCGCATTGCGTGGGATGCGTTCGCATAGACTAGTTTTTGGGCCCTCAATATTTACTCTTCGCGGTCGCATAGAACAAAATCCTTGGGCAGATATAAACATTTTAAAATGAGGGTTTAGCCATTTTTAACAAAACTCAAGCTAGAGAGCTCGAATTTGAGGGAGATTTCGCGGGTTTTTCGGAGGCAACGATTGGGTAGTGATTCTCTACTCCCTTATGCTTAAAACCCACTAATCTAATCATGAATTCTTTATTAATTTTGGATTTTTGAATGAAAAATGGGGAAAACTTCATAGACCAAACTATTGAGTTTTGAGTGAGTATTCTTTTTGGCAATCCGCTAGGCCAGCACCTAGGGCTAGTTTTTTATGAATAATAGAAAGTAAATAGAATAATTAGGAAATTGTCACTGTCTTCCTTCAATGAAAAGGAAATAGACTTTGCACTCTAATATAACATACTATCAAAATTGAGCATAATACTCAAATCGTATCACATTAGGCCTACTAAACTTTGTAATGAAATTTGTAAATCCCATGTAGTGAAATTTGTAGTTTGCATTTGTATCCATTTCTTGTATCAACTTGCTGCCCACTCCCATGCTTTGCGAAAATACCCCTTTCATGAAATTGCCTCATTGCATGACAACAATATTCACGCTTTCTTGGATTGAGGGGTCAAATTCCTTGGCATTTACACCTTGCTTACACGCCTTCTCTTGTATTTCCGATGGTAATTGTGTAGTATTAATCCTCAAGAATGCCTATCGAGGGGACAATTTCGTTGGCATTTGCATCCATGAGTATAGATTCCCAAGGTCGACGAACATGCTTGACAAGCATATGGACACATTGGCAATTATATAGCTTGGTGTACGCTTCCTTTTCCCAGGCCAGGCATGCGTAACTTCCCTTCCCCATGTGCATACCTTCCTCTTCTACAAAACTGCTCCCCATGCATTTGCATTGTAAACCAAAAACACTGTCCATATGTCATTAGCCGTGGTCGATTATTCCAATCATGCATTCCCTAGCATGCTTGTTGAAAAACCAACGCACTGATCCTTATTTTAAGATTCCCCATGCGCTTGCATTCCTTTTCACCCATGCTTTGTATTAAAAATTTGAAAAGCATCATGGATGTGCCCATATTGTCTTTGACATCACGTGGTCTACACCATCCTTCTTGTAAATCGCATGGATGTGTACTCCATAATTGTCTTGAATTGGGCCGCGCTGATGAAGATCCCATATCTAGCATCCCTCGTCAATCCCATGTGGTTGCTTTGAAATCCAGACGTGGCTATGGCCCATAGTAGGGGTGCCTTGTATAAACAAAGCATTGTTGGTTACGATCCCACAGAAAGTCTTGATATTTACCACTCTCCAGCACATTGCTCTAGATATTACTATATTATTTCCATTCTCCAGCACGTTGCTCCAGCAATTATTTGTCAGTTCTTGTCGCTGCAGATCAGATTTTATCGAAGTGCTGAAGCACTTGTGTTGTTGAACCATAGTGCAGTCATGTTGATGAACCATAGTGCATTGTTTTTCGAGTCTTTGAATATGACCATATACATCAAGCAGCTTGCTTGTGAAATAGAACCTCGAAAGCATCCCCCAATAGCTTACATGGAGACAGGCGTTGTTTTGTTATTTCCAGCCTTTCCTCGAAAACATGTGATCCCCAGCATGTTGTTGCTACATCCAAACCCCATTTTGAAATTGTAGTAGCATGTTGATCTGCGATACCAATCCTTCCTCCATAATTCTTTGAGTGGATGCTTGACCTCTGATTTGGGAGATTTTTATATGGTTAGACTCATGAGAGTATGAGAGTTCTGAAAATGCAAAAGTTATTCGATTCCGAGATGTTGGCTTGAAGGGCATTTTGGTTATTTACCTAATTTTGCATCTTGTCTTTGAATTTAATAGTAGAATCAGTTGTTTGAGATGTTATTTATGATATGTAATTGAATTGAATAGATTTGGTCCATTTGGAGTCGGATATTTGTGGCAAATATGTGATTTTGAATTGATTTTGGAGCCGGTTCGAGGTAAGTGGCATGTCTAACCTTGTGCGGTGGACCTTTCCCCTTAGCATTTGTTATTTGGTATTTGAGTGCCTTGTACGTGAGGTGACGAGTGCGTACTTGAGCTAATTGTTGAAAATCTAGTTTTTACTTAAGATATTGAGACTGAGTTTTCTTTCATATTTGCCTTAGTTTACTTGCAATTATAACCTATGTTAGATTAGAAAAGCATGTTAAGTTTATTCAACTTGCGTAATTGTTTAAGTTGCCTTGACTGTACTATATGAAGCATGCTAGGCTAGTACTAACTATTACTTGTCTTTTGTATTTTATTTCTGAATATCTTCTGGTTGTGGTTGTGCATTTATATTGGGACTGCGAATGTGGGATTCCGGTTGGGACTATGGGTTAGATTCCCGGTAGATCCCCCCTGCACATTGATAGTTGGACTACGGGACGGTATCTCGGGAGATCCTTCCGATTTATACATGTGATGCACTACGGGACGGTATCCTGTATGATCCTTCAGATTTATACATGTGATGGACTATGGGATGGTATACCGAGAGAGCCACTGGACAGTAGAGAAAAGGACTATAGGACGGTATCCTGGAGATCCTCATTGTTACCATTTGATATTGAGTTGTACATATTCCGTGTTTACTCAGTTCTTTGTGTAGTTGTTATTGCCCTGTTTAATATGTCTATTCTCACTGATGTACTCATTATTACTGTCATTTTTCATATTGTTAAATGCATATTATGTTGTTTGACCTTAGTAGGGCCCTGACCTTCCTCTTCACTACCCAACCGAGGTTAGGCTTGGCACTTATTGAGTACCGTTGTGGTGTTCTCATGCCCCTTCTGTGCATGTTTTTCAAGTGCATATCCAGGTACATCCACTCAGGTGTACTATCCTCGAGGTGGAGAGATCTAGCGGAGACTTCGAGGTATATCTGTCGCGTTCGCAGACTAGGAGTCTATATTCTATTCCAGCGTCAGTAGTTAATCTATCCTTTTCATTCAGTTGTTTAGACATTCTGGAGTTAGAGCAGCATATTACATTTCTATTTGCCTGTGGTTCCTGTGAGTTTCCGAGTTTTGGGATGAGATTGTAGACTTCCGCGTTTTATTTTTGGGTTGTATATGCCAAGTGGAACTTATATACCATTTTCTTCTAGTTTTTCTTAGTTTAATTAAATGTTTTCGCAAGTTATTTTAATTTCCGCGTTGTTAGGCTTACCTAGTTGTAGGAACTAGGTGCCATCATGACATGTTAATGATGGGTGAAATGGGGTCATGACAATTGGCTTCTTTGGATTGTCACCTTCTGTGATCAAGCCGATCGATCCCTTGGGGTCCCAATCATCCTCTATTTCAAGCATATGAATACTACCACCCGTGTGATCTGACAGAGGGTTATTGCGGACATTCGGAGCAGGATCATTCGCCACAATTATCTTGTTATCAATCAAAGTCTGGATCTTATCTTTCAAAGAGCGGCATTCATTAATGGTGTGTCCATTCATATCAGAATGGTATGGATAAGACTTATTTGGATTAACCTACTGAGAAGGGTTCTTAGGGGCAGCAGGGATAGGGGTGACATAACCAGCAGTTTTGAGTCTTTCATACAACTGGTCGATAGATTCAGCAATAGCCATGTACTGTTTTAGGGGTCTTGGGTCAACGTTTGGTCGAGGTCTAGGGAAGTTTTGGCATGGAGGATGGGATTGGTAGTGGGAGGGTTGAGTGTTATAGGCTTGGTAAACATGTGTTAGTTAGGAATATTTGGGTCAAGTAGGCTGATATGTGGGAGGTGATTGATAGGTGAGTGGTGGAGTCTGGTAAGAGGGTGAGGGTGCTGGGTAGTTTGGGTTAGGCTGATATGTGACTGGAGGCATTGGGTATACTTGGAATTTGACGGGAGATTTGGTTTTCTGTGCCGCCATTACGGCTCCCACGTCTCTTTTCTTGGACACACTGCCTGACTGTAAGGCCTTGCCTATAGCTTACAAGGCCTCGAAATTCGTAACCATACTGCTTTTGATGCCTTCTTCAATTCTTTCTCCCAGCTTGATAATGTCAGAAATTTTGTGGCCCTCGATCACCATCAGCCTCTCATAATACTGTGGGTCTTGGGCCTGAACGAAAAATTTGTTCATTTGCTCTTCTTCCAAGGCAGGCCTAACCTCGGTAGCTTTGGACCTCCATCGAGTAGCATACTCACGAAATGTTTCTGTTGATCTTGATCAAGTTCTTCCTGAAATTTCAACAGCTTTTGTTCCAGTTGGGATGCACTTTCCTTGGGGACCAAAATACCATGAATGACCTCTACCCGTTCATTTGAGTTCTATTTTTTGGCGTTGTTCAAATCTTTCATCTTCCCTTTGTTCTTGTGTCTGATAGGACAAAGAGGAGGCGTAGGTGGAGGGCCCCTGGATCTCATAAAATATGATGATGTTGCCAGAGATCACGAACTAGCATTTGGGGAGCGGAATACGGAAAAAAAACAAAAGGTAACAAGTTAGTGATGATTATGAGAAAAATTTTGCAATATTTAAACACATAGCGTAGGAATGTAAACATGTCCTAATTTGGGAACCACTTTGTGCGCGAGGTAGGCCTAGCGACAAATTGATTTGGAGAACGTGAAATGCTAAATGCCTCATTTCATTGACAAAAAGTAGACGAATCCCAATTCAACACTAAATAACAAGAAATAAAAGTTGCTGGTGGCCATTGGCCTTATTACATTTTATAAAGCAAAACAGAAACTCCTATCTATTTGGTCCCAAAAGGACCTTCCCCAGATTCGGCATCCTTGGCTTCTTTGAATAGTTTTCCTAACTCGCACAATCCTAGCAGCAGGTAGGCTCTGGCCAGATATCCGCCTTCATTTCCTTCTGCAGTTCGGCAGTCTTCGACCCTCTTTAGAAACTTCTTTTCTAACTCTATTATACCTCACTCCAAATACCCCAATTGTTTGTTGGTGATGACAGCCATATCCTTCCACTCTACAATTAGTTTCTGATTGGATTCCTGTATCTCACGATGCTCGCACTACTGGAAAATAAACCCAGGGTAACGCAAAGAAAACAGTTGCGGTACATAAGTAAACCGTTGCCATAGCTCTGTTGCAACATTTTTGCGTCCGTCTAACAAGGTCGCGTTGCAATAGCTCTACTGCAACGGTTACGAAAACCGTTGCCGAATACCAATCTATTGCAACGGTTATTTATCATTCTACTACGACGAGTATTTTCAATCAACTAGAACGGTTCAAAGGCATTGCAATATATGTTTGTATAATAGTTATTCTTTCTATTGCAACGGTTAAGTTAGGATATTACGATAATTTTTTGCCACTTTTGCAATGGTTTAATAACTATTGCTATGGTTTATTTACAGTAACAACAATCTAATAGGTTCTAATGCAACGGTGTGCATTATCTATTGCAACGGTTTATAGTACCTATGGCAATGGTTTAGTTTACCTACTACAACGGTTAACTGTCATATTGCAACAATTTACATTGTTAATTGAGACAGTTTTTGTTACCAACAGCAACGGTTGAGGTAAGCTATTGTAACAGTTTAATTGAACCAACTATATACTCCCTGATAGTAAATAAATATTTACATTAAATTATAATACACAATAATTTATATAAATCACAAAATAAAACTAATGATAAACATTTACAATCCAAGTTGTAATATCCGTAAAAGCAAAATATTAGAACCTATGTACATAAGTTTAATAATCCAAAAGTTAAGAACCCAGTACATAAGTTTTGCAATCCAAAAGTTAAAGAAGTTTCAAAATGTTTGATAACAAAAGATTCATAGAACATTTAGAGTTTCAGTATCAATCCAAAAATATCCTTAAGCATGATCTTCATTCTTTTGATCATCCCTTTCTTCATTTTCTCCACCCACAAAAGAGGATAAATAAAATCATTATCTCTTTAAATGCTAGTTAACAATTTAAATACAAATGAAGGTCAAGTCTTTTAAAGGATTTAAGAATATCTGACACACAAATTTTTTTTGACATTATTGTGAGTACTGCATTTAGTCCAAGAATTCTTGCATTTTTACTGTATATATAGATGTTTAACATAAACACGTTGATAATATGTTCCCTATACAGACATTTTTCAAAATTTATCAACGGATTCTTGGTTGCAATTTAGAACTTCAGCTCGTTAAAAGTCTCGATCCTTGATTAAAATAAGCTTCAACAGAAAGAAAAAAACAATTAAATGAAAAATTAAACTTCCCGATTAATTATATTTCGGTGAAGAAAAACCAAATATATAGTTAATAATGAAGGAAGGAAAGTAAGAATGCTTAATTTAGTGTTAGGAGAAATATTGAAAGTTCATCAGTAACGTTGTTGGTGGTCCATGGTGACCTAAAAGTGTATCTTTCCATATATTTTTTGGAGGCGAACATTTAAAAGCAGAGAATTCAGGACACATAGTACAAGCTTGATAAACTCAAAGGGGCAGTCCACAAAGATCTAAAGAAGCCTCGTACCTTAGCCAAGAAAAACATAGTTTACTGGTTAGCTGACGTCCTATGGCAGTGTTTACGAGCACACATCACAAGGCAATGCCATTCAAAATTATATATAGCTTCCCACATACCAAAGAATAAGTACGCTGGACATCACACGCGTACTGAAAAAATTTTTAACAACTACCTAAAAGACCAATTATGAACTACCAAATGCAAGATAAGTGTCGAGATGTTGAATTTACATGAAAATACATTAACTTTATATCGTTACCCATTCTAGTTTAGTTGACCAAGAAGTATACTTAGAAGGAGTACAACAACAACAACAACAACCCAGTATAATTCTACAAGTGGGGTCTGGGGAGGGTAATATGTACGCAGACCTTACCCCTACCCGAGGAGTAAGGAGGCTGTTTCCAGGAGACCCTCGGCAAGGTGTAGAACCAATCAAATGGAGATAAGTTGCTTTCTCGCTCTGTTATGCATAGTAGACTAGCAGAGTTAGACTAAGATCTAAATGACCAATTCTAGCAAATGAATTCACATGCCAAATGCAGAGGCACAGTAGGGCACTCTGCTGCCCAGTAATATAAGTAGCAACAACAGGAATAGGCTAAAGACAATAGTAAAATTTAACATGGTGCCCAGATAAGGTAGGATAGGTAAACTAGGTGAAGATGGTGAGATATGGAACAACTGGTATGAGGGAACTATATACAGGAGCTTTAAAGGAAAACAAGGGAGGAGTGCAGAAATTACAAGGCTTACATATCAGGAGGAAAAGAGGAGTAAAATCCCCAGAAAGTTTAAGAGAATTGGGCAATTTAAGCTGCAAACTGTAGGAATTAGGAGCAAGAAAGTAAGGAATCATGCTACACTAGATAAAGAGGAGAGATTAAGAAGTAAAAAAGAAGTAAAAATTCCCAGAAAACATAAAAGAATTGGACAGTTTAGACTGATAGCAAGAATACAATGGAAGGGATCAAAGGCCGTTAGCACTTAGTGCTCATTCCAATGGAAGGGAATGAAAATTATGCATAAGCATAGGAGCAAGGATGTGGTTCAAGGAACGTAACAGCTACTCTATAAATATACATAGGATGGTCACGCAAATTGGCAGATATAAGATAAAATTACTAAGAAGACTCAGTCATACATGCAAATTAAGGTGGCCCCTTTGGACAAAAAAAATTGGAGTGAGAAATGCATTTGGAACTCAATACCCAATGTTTTTCTCATCAATGATATTCCATAAGGGATGCCACATAAAGAGAAATGCAAATTCAGGATGGAGATCAAATGCAATTATCATCAAAGGTGGCAGATTCACATATGTTTCAATCTACTGTAACATCGTGCTAAATGGAGCAGCATGGGAAATCGTCCAATTACAATATGCAGGTATAGTGCTGAACTTTTGACAAATGGAGGAACAATAGAAGCATCATTCACGTATGAAAGGTCAGTACAAAGAATTAGCAGCAAGAAATAGCATGTTCGAGCACAATTGGCTAATTTTTATCATGTCAATATACATTTTAGTCATAGACTTTAGAATATCAGTGTGTAATATCAAGGTTGGATATCACCTATTCAATCTTGGTAAAAGGACTAATATAGTTTTCATTTATTACAGCCGTATACTCTATAAGGCAACATCAGACCTTGTTTTTTATGTTATTTCTAAATAAAAACTAGTCCTACGCACTGCCTAGTGGATTTGCTAAAACAAATTCCAGAAATAAAATAAAAAGAAAGATACCAACAATTAAGATTAAAGAGATACATTTTTATCATTTTCCCATAGGACAAGCGGTGTTCAAAAGCTAATCACTCCATTAAGCTTAACATTTTTTTACATTTCTTCTCTCTTTTGGCTTCAAAAATAACAAACTGAAGTTCATCTAAGGAAGTTCTGTTAAGGTTGTTTTCATTGTTTTCTAATAATTTTTGAGATTTAAGCTTCATTACCTGATGTGTCCTAATTATTATTATTATTCAATCCAGAAATAAAAGAGAACGACAGCAACAATGTGTCAACTATGAAAGAAGAAGAAGAAGAAAGATGAAGAAAGAGAATGACATCAACAATTTGCTAACGACAAAGAAGAAGAAGAAGAAGAAGAAGAAGAAGAAGAAGAAGAAGAAGAAGAAGAAGAAGAAGAAGAAGAAGAAGAAGAAGAAGAAGAAGAAGAAGAAGTGAAGAAGAAGAAACAGAAGAAGAGATGCAATATTTTGCAATAATTAAGTACACACCTTGATTAGTAATGCCAGTAGATGGACGATTAATTAGTTGAATTGTATCTTGTTGTATAGAGGAAGCTTCTCCGAGTGAACGACCACCGAATGCTAGCATATTATGATCAATTCGTAAATCGGGTTTAATATGCTGAAGTTGTGCAACAACATTAAGTGTAATTTGTTGCCGCCAAGTTTCATGTTGTTACTCGAAGTTTTTATGCATCCTTTGTTGCATTCTCTCTTCCATTTCCTTCAATTTTTGCTCCATTATCTCATCAGTAGTCTTTGAAGAGGGTCCAAAATTTCCAGATTTTTGTTTCAAGATAGTCTTTGTAACCCCACGATCATACAACCTTTCGCGACCTGGATGTTCAGGTTCCATGACTGTTGCAAATGGGTCAATTGATTGGTTATCATCTTCACTTTCTTGAGTTTGTATTTGCTCCATTTCAGCCTACAAATAAAATTTAAGAGAAGAAAATATAAGTAAATAAAACTGAGTTAACAATTAGGACCAAAACGATAATCTCGACAAGCTTTAAAGTAGAAATATTTGTATAATTTTGTGCATTGTATCTTCATATGATTCCTTGTATACACTGCAGGGTTTTCTTGATCTCGTAACCACAAACATGTCCTTACTTGATGGTTCCTCAGAAGTTTCCTTTTTTTTTCTAGTTACATGAAAGTCAGCATAAAAATTTTACCAAGTAAGGTTAAAAAGTTCATATTAATGAAAAATAAGAGAAAATACCGAACCTCGCGGATTGTGGAAAAACTTATTTTTCTAACAGTGTGTGGATTCTTTAACTTTTTTCAATTCTCAGTATTTGTTTTCGAAGTTTGCTACAACAAGTAAGCTTTTATGTTAAACATCTAATACATTTCTGCCTTATGCATTTTGATAATCTACAAAGTGTTGGACACGAAGTCAAGACAAGGAATGAACTTCAAAATAATTACTCATTCTCTTTTACCAAAATCAAGTTTACTGTGTCTATAACTTACCTGAGCTTTATCAGACTTTTAGTATTCAAGAAGGTACTTAAACTCAAATACTGAAACATATGAAGGCTTTTTTCCCATTCGAAGTTCGTCATTGGCATAGGGGTAATAGTATTTTTTTCTTCAACCAACACTTATACCTGCTCCAAGCATTTTGAATTGACTGAAAAACCCACTCTCTTCCGTCATCATGAATATCATATTTTGTCCACAGTTTGGTGTACTTGAGTTAGAGCAAAAATATGAAATATTATCAACTAACAATTGAAACAATGAAACTTCAAACCTTGATATATGTCCACATATCCTCTTTTGTATTCCGTTTCTTTCAGTTATGTATATTTAGAGGACAAAAGGTTGAATTACTTGCCAATGTACTGAGGAAACTTCCCAACTCTTTTATAATTTCGTCAGTAGGACCAATGGGTTGGTTCAAATCACTTAGAACAACCAACTTGCGCTCACTTCGTCCATGTACATGTGGGATCTGTGACCTTTCTCTTTTTCATTTTACAGTGGAAGAACCTGCAATAGTTACGAACAGGAGATAATTAACAAATCACTAATGCTAATTGAATTTATGATTGAAATCTATATATTTTTGCCTCGTTTTTCTGATTGTTCAATTACTTCATGAGTGGCAGAATGTTGTAATGTTTGCGGCACCTGTTCCAATATTACTTGTGCTGCAGAAGATGTAGAATGTTGTGACACTTGCTGCACTTGTTCCAACACTACTTGTGCTACAGAAGATGTAGAATGTTGCGACACTTGCTGAACTTGTTCAAGTACTGCTTTTACAGCAGAAGCTATAGAACGTTGCGACACTTGCTGCACTTGTTCCAGTACAGCTTGTGCAGCAGAAGTTGTAGAGTGTAGTGTCGCTTGATGCACTTGTTCTTGCCCTTTTGTTGCTACAAGAGAGCTGGAATCTAACTGTACTTGTTGTACTTGTTCTTGTACTTTTTGTGGTACATGAGAGGTAAGTGAAAATTGACGCACTGGTTTTTGCACTTGAGATCCTAACTTTGGATGCTTTGGTTGTCTATTTGAAAAATTAGGTGTAATAGCTATTTTGGTTGTCAACAACGAAAACTTTTCTTTTGCCAATGATGAAAGTGATCCAATTGGAAGAAACTGTGAGTTTGTTTCTTTTTTTTTCCTTGTAGTCACTTCTTGATTCATAGTCATCTCAAAACGATCAAGTTAAGAAAAAAAAAAGATTAGCATAAGTATAAAAAAACTGGCCAGAAAAAAGCACGAATCAAATTGCAGGAAACAAAGTCAAGCACACAAAGAACTAGGTTAAAACTTAATATCAATTAATATCAAGTTTACACTAGCTCAGAATTATCAAACAAGAAGGAATATTAAAAACTTCTGAACTTTTTATCAAACGAAAAGGAAAATTGGGCAAAAGAATTTGACAGAAAAACTGGACAAAAAATTCTAATATTTGATCTTCTGGACTGGTTACACTTTTCTAGGCAACTGGTGCTAATCAGCAAAAAAATTCTAGCTTAACTGGTCAAGTCTGCAGTTAAGTTTCTGCAATTGCTCTTTCGATGTTGCAGATTCATGCTCTTTTTTATCTCAAAGCTGGCCAGAAGTTGTAGACTACAGAAGACCGTCAACAACAACAAAGAAATGCAGAAACTAATGAAATTGGTGCAACAAATTGGTTCACATCTGTGAAAAAATATAACTCAAGCTGTGTAGCAGCTGCATGACTCAATCGGGGAGGTTTATGTGTGGGAATGCTGGTTAATGGATCATCAAAAGCATGTCAAAGGTTCATACAGGGAGTCAGGCAAATTCATAGAAATTCACAGAAGCAGATGAAAAAGGCAACACCAAGCAGCCCTGCATATGTGAAGGGATCATTTTTGGCAGGTATCTTGAAGACATAAGGGAACTTATTGTTTTAACTAACATAGTTTTCCTTTTTGTAGGAGACGCTACTGTAATCATGTCATTCCATATGCCAAAAGCTCATTTGGTGGTATTAGTACAAAGTACTCATTCTAATGAGAGCGAAGCTGTGGAAGGCACAAACATGGCACTGGACTTCTACTGGAATATGCTAGGTAATTACCACATTTTGGGAGATTCTGAACATGATCACCATGTTCAATGGCTCAATATTTTGATATAAGGAAAGTAACCTAGTAACTATGGATAACAATCAACATCCAAATCATCACTCATTGATCATACTCGAATTTTGGACAAAGATATACACATTTAACATATAATTAAGGTGCTGGGTAGAGGTTTTTGCAGCAGAAAATTACACATGTGCTCGATGTAATACAAATGTAGAAAATGGCTACATATCGAGGCAATACTATTCAGAGAGTTGTATGGAAGATTTGTAAGGAAACAAAGTAAGAATTTCAGCATGGAATACAGATCATATGTTCAAATAAAGCGATGTCACTCAAACGCTCTTGGACACACAAGTATTCCGAATTACATCTGGACGGGTCACAATGGAATGCAAAGGCGCGACAATGCAGAAAATGGATATAAAACTCCGCAAAGTCACCAAAACAACTTCAATTCAGTAAAACAGTAGTGCACAACTAGCGCAAAAAAAAAATTCAGGCCAAATAGCAGCTTTTGTAGCAGTAATTCAGTGCTAGAACTATTCAAAATGCTGCCAGATTTTCCGCGGATAAAAGGGAAGAAAGATGATACAAATTGGTGCAAAAGCTGAACAAATCAACAGCTACCAAATAGACCTTCAACTCACAAAATTGACAACTCCTTTGTAGTTCAATGGTAGCAGCAAGCAATACAAGTTTTCAGTCCAAAATATTAATTTAAACTAAGTAGCAATGAACACTAAATTCAACAGCGATACAAGGAAGCAGTTCAATATCTCCAAAGAGGATAATCTTCAAAACAAGTATAAGATAATAAACATATGCCAAACGAATTCAGGAAACAAAACCAAAACTTTTATCTTTTTCTTTTTTTGAGTTTATGACTTAACAAAATGAAGATAATAACAATGCATACCTTTTAATAGTTCCAAATCTGTTAACAGTAAAGTCGCAACTCTCCTCAATGATACACTAGTTGTCTTCAATTTGGTTTAAATCCTGTAAAATGGATCACAATTCAGAATTAAATTCTACAAAAAACAAATAAAAATTAATTACATAAAGTATAAACAAGAATAATCATAAAATATTTTGTAAAAGGAAATTTATCACTCACTCAAAAAATATTAAAACAACAATAAGTAATATATTTAAAAGTTTNCAAATAAAAATTAATTGCAAAAAGTATAAACACGAATAATCATAAAATATTTTGTAAAAGGAAATTTATCACTCACTCAAAAAATATTAAAACAACAATAAGTAATATATTTAAAAGTTTAGAATATCTTTTTTTAGTCATCCGGCTCCATCCAATCCCAATCAGTATCATCAAACGCATTTTTCCTCTTCTTCTGATGTTTCTATATTTGTATCTTGTTAACATTGTGCATATGATGGAATATCTACAATATCAAGAGGTACATCGTCTCTTGACTATCTAACATCAACATCAAGTAATCCACTTGAGGAACCAATGTCATCGTTAGGTTCCCTCCAAAATGTGTCTTCTATGTTGGGACAATTCCCTTCCTCTAGATCATACAAATCAATAGGGACTTTTTTTCGTTGTATAATAAACCTCTTCCTCAATTGGATCTACCACATAAAAAACTTGATAAACTTGAGATACCAAGACAAAAGAATCATCTGTACTGTACAGTTTATTGAAATACGCCCGAGTTAACCCATAGTCATTTATTTCATTCTGATACCAATCACACCTAAATAGTACAACACTAAAACAATTTCAATAATCAATTTCAATAATATCATGAATAGCTCCATAATAGATAACCTCTCCATCAATAGGATTTTGGTTCCTAGCGCTAGCAAAACTATCAGTTGTTGCCAATAAAGTCACTCCACTATTTTGTCTCTTTCCTGAAAAATCTCGTCCTATGGTATGAAATCGGTAGCCATTAATGAAGTATGCAGTATATCTTTTGGCAACAACATTAGGCCCTTTAGCTAGCCACCGTAAATAATCGGGCACTTCAATATTTTTAACTTTTTCTTTAAACCAATTGCTGAATTTCCGACTATGATTCCTCGCTCTTACCCATGCATTTGATCTAGTATGATTACCCATTAAATTTTTATCTTCCCTGCAATAATGAATATTTTAAATTCAATTATTAGGCCTTCATAAATGGAGCTTAAAGTATATTATCATAAGAAAATAAATAGAGTTTAAAATATAAATAAATATTATATAATTTATCTTACTTGATAAAATTTTCCACTAATTCATCTCCAGTATTGAACAAAGCATATCGATGTGCTTCATAAGATAACTTTGAATCCATGAGAAAAGTCTTGCCTTTTTTTTCTTCTTACCTCCAATTGGATGGCCAATCTTAGGGAATATAGGTGATAAATCTTGAGGGCATTCATCATCCTCAGTTTGGTACCTATTGAATCTAGTTTTCACGTCATCATGTAGGTATCTCGAACAAAAAGTCAAGCACCCCTCTCCTATTGACGCTTCTGGACAAGATCGATTACGAACAAATGACTTCAACTTACATAGGTTCCTCTCAATAGAATACATCTAACAAAGATGTGACGGACCCCCAACCTTAATTTCATTCACTAGATGAATAGGCAAATGTGGCATTGTATCAAAAAATATTGGAAGAAAAATCCTTTCAAGTTTACAAGTTATTTCAGCAATTTCAGATTGCATTTTTTCAAGATCCCTTCTCATTACAACCTTACTAAATATAGCTCTAAATAAATCGCCCAACTTAATCAAGGAGAACGAAACATTCTTAGGCAATGATCTCCTAACTGCAACCTAGAGTAAGTAATGCATTATAAAATGAGCATCATGACTTTTGTATCCTGATATTTTCATCTCCTTCACATGCACACGGTCTGATATACTCGAAGCACAATCTTTTGGCAATTTGGCATTTTTTATAATGGTGCAAAACAAGCATTTCTTTTCTGGACTCATGGAGAAACAAGCTGGAGCCAAACTTACTGTTCCATTATCATCTTCTCTTGGTTGTAGCTCCTTTCGTATCCCCATTTATGCAAGTCATAACGAGAATTTACATGATCCTTTGAATTTTCATCTATTTCTAAGAAAGTCCCAATCAAACTATCACATATATTTTTCTAAATGTGCATCACATCAAGATTGTGCCTCAATTTGTTATGCACCCAATATGGCAATTAAAAAAAAAGATCTCTTTTTCCATGGACTCTTGTTGTTACGAATCCTTTTCTTTTTTCCCTTTCCAAAAACATTATTGAGTTCAAGCAATTCTTCAAATACTTCTACACCTGATAAAGAAGTAGGTGCAGGTCTATGCTACTCCTTACCATCAAATGACCTCTTATCTTTTCGGAATAGATGATCGGGAGGCAAAAATTTTCGATGGCCCAAGTAAAAAATCTTACGACTATGTTTGAGATATTGAGAGCATATGTCATAATTATAAATGGGGCATGCCAATCTACCCTTTGTGCTCCATCCTGAAAGCATTGCTAATGCTGAAAAATTACTAATTGTCCACAATAAAGCTGCACGCGTTTGAAATGTTTGGTTTGTATCGGCATCATATGTTTCTATCTCGACTTCCTATAGTTCCTTCAGTTCTGCAATTAGTGGTTGTAGGTACACATAAATATTATTTCCTGGAGATGATGGACCTGGAATGATCATTGACAGCATAATATATTCTGGCTTCATGCAAATCCACGGCGATAAATTATAGTTCATCAATACAACAGGCCATGTGTTATGAGAAATGGTCGTGGTTCTAAATAGATTAAAACCATCGCTTGAAAGATTCAGCCTAACATTACGTGATTCTCTAGCGAAGTTCGGGAGCAAGGAATCAAAATCCTTCCAAGATTCTCCATCAGCCAGATGCCTTAAATTCCCATAATTCGGTCGTTCATTAGCATGCCATTTTATTGCAATAGTTGTTTTAGGACACATGAACATCCTTTGAAGCCCAGGCTTTATGGGAAAGTATCTTAAAACTTTGAAAGGATATTAGAACATGCATTAGTGCTCTTCCATCTTGAAGTCCTACAAACAGAACAAGTATCAGCCTTCGCATTGTTATTCCAAAATAGCATTCAATCATTAGGATATGCATGTATTTTTTCATAATGAAGGCCCAAATCTTTTGTCATGTTTCTAGCCTTGTTAAACGACTCTGGTAGTTGAGCAAAGGGAAATGCCTCTTTTATCAAGTCCACATGTCTGAAAATGATACATTACTCCACCTATGCAAGGATTTAAGCAAGTATAGCCGAATGGTGAAACTTTGTTTTGTAAAACTTTCACACCCAGGATATAACTCTTCTTTTCCCTCATCAACCAATCTAAAAAATCTCTTTGCAACTTCAGATATTCCCTCTTTCACTCCTTCTTCATGCCTTGACTCACCCTCTATATTTCTAAATGTATCATGAAGTAGTCCATCAATATCATCACGCATGTCAAAATCATCATCATCATTGCATGGATTAGGTGGATTTGCCGAAAAAAATCCTTCCCCGTGGAAAACCCATTTAGTATAACCAGCAACAAACCCATTTACTACCAAGTGATCCTCCACCAAATTTTTATAATGCCAATTGTGATTCATGTACTTTTTGAAAGGACATAATATTTTATTTCCCTGGGAAGCTCGTTGAAATGCCTTATCGAGAAAATTATTTACTCCACGAATATACGCATCCGTCCATCTTAGGAGATTCGTCCAACTTTTATCTCCATAATCCATTTAATTCCTATAAGATATTAGTAAATTACCAAAGTTAAGATTTATGTTAAGCTAAGTTATAAAATATTAAATAGAACTAATGATATCAAATAAACCATGACCAAGTACTCTGTTAATATATGTAACCTTTAAATCTTTACAAACTATAAGTATTCTACAAGCAAATAAGATCTTTTCACTGTAATGCATATGCATACATGGGGTTTGACCAATAAACCACTTTTACAGATATAAAAAATGATCTAAGCAAGCAAGATCTCAATTTAAATTACACAAATAATTTCCTGCTCACTTTTTCCATGAGTAGCAACATATAGATATAGCAATTAGAATGTGTTTTTTGTAACTAGGATGCAGGAGTTTGGTATGTTTCTTTACTGAGACCCATCTATGTATGAAATGCTCTCACAAATTAAACAGATAAATTGACTTATCATCAAACAATTTAAACCTACATCTAGAACAAAGGTGAACATTTTTCATAAACTAAATACAAGTAATGATCTAATAAACAGATACTCCCTACAACCTAATTTTAAATCAGAAGACGACATGCGCTTCTATGTACTTAATAAGTACCAGCACCTAATCAGAACCTTTCAATTTCCCTTTTTTTCCCTAATATGTGATGGTGCTATTATTAACGAACACAAGAGCAGAAGAGTAAGGGGGAAAACGTGATAAATATTTGAACAAACACATTGAACAAAAGTTTGGAATATATTATCTTTTCTAAAATAATCAAATGTTGCTATCATGGAACACACATCTATAAGAGAAAAAGAAGGCTGAAAATTTTCACTAGTAAAAAAGAATTTGATAGAAAAACTTGACAAAAACTTCTAAACTTTTGATCTTCTGAACTGGTTGCACTTTTCTGGGCAACTAGTGCTAATCAGAAAAAAATTCTAGCTTAACTGGTCAAGACTGCAGTTAAGTTTCTGCAACTGCTCTTTCGATGTTGCAGATTCATGCTCTTTGTTATCTCAAAGCTGGCCAGAAGTTGTAGACTACAAAAGACAGTCAACAATAACAAAGAAATGCAGAAACTGGTGAAATTGGTGCAACAAATTGGTTCGCATCTGTTAAAAAATATAACTCAAACTGTGCAACAGCTGTGCACATCAGCTGCATGACTCAATCAAGGAGGCTTATGTGTGGGAATGCTAGTTATTGGATCACCAAAAGCATGTCAAAGGTTCATACATGGAGTCAGGCAAATTTATGGAAATTCACAGAAGCAGATGAAAGAAGCAATACCAAGCAGCCCTGAATATGTGATGGGATCATTTTTGGCAGGCAGCTTGAAGACATAAAGGAACCAATCATTTTAACTAACATAGTTTTCTTTTTTGCAGGAGACGCTATTGTAATCATGTCCTTCCATATGCCAAAATCTCATTTGGTAGTATTAGTACAAAATATTTATTCTAATGAGAGCGAAGCTGTAGAAGGCACCAACATGACATTGGACTTTTACTGGAATATGCTATGTAATTACCACATTTTGGGAGATTCTAAAGATGATCACCATGTTCAATGCCTCAATATTTTGATAAAGGAAAGTAACCTTGTAACTATGGATAGCAATCAACATCCAAATCATCACTCATGGATCATACTCAAATTTTGGACAAAGATATACATATTTAGCACAGAATTAAGGTGCTGGGCAGAGGTTTTTGCAGCACAAAATCACACCTTTGCTCTGTAATACAAATGCAAATAATGGCTACATATCTAGGCAATACTGTTCAGAGAGCTGTATGGAAGATTTTCAAGGTAAAAAAGCAAGAATTTCAGCATGGAATGTAGATCATATCTTCAAATAAAGCTATGTTGCTCAAAAGCTCTTGGACACATATGTATTCAGAATTACATCTAGACGGGTCACAATGGCAAGCAAAGGCATGACAATGCAGAAAATGGATATAAAACTCCGCAAAGTCAGCAAAACAACTTCAATTCAGCAAAATAGTAGTGCACAACTGGTTGCTGGCCAAATAGCATCTTTTACAGCAATAATTCAGTGCTGGAACTATTTAAAATGCTGCCAGATCTTCAGCAGATAAAAGGGAAGAAAGATGATACAAATTGGTGCAAAAACTGAACAAATCAACAGCTACCAAACAGACCTTCAACTCATAAAATTGACATCTCCTTTATAATTCAATGGTAGTAGCAAGCAATACAACTTTTCAGTCCAAAATATTGAATTAAACCAAGTAGCAATGGACACTAAATTTATCAGTGATACAGTTCAATATCTCCGAGGAGGATAATCTTCAAAAAAAGTATAAGATAATAAACATATGCCAAAGGAATTCAGGTAACAAAACCAAAACATTTATCAAAATAAGAAAATAAGAAATTACAATTTCTTCAGCTAGCAATTTCTCACAGTGTGCTTTTTGGGAAAATAATTTCTCGCGATTGAAGCTTTCGAGAAACTAATTGTGTGAACACGCTCAAGGAATCGATCTTTTTCGGAGAATCTGCCAAGTAGTTACTGAATAAATCAAAGAGTCTCATAAAGAAAATGCATATAAAATAAAAATAAAAAAGTAAGACCACCAATTTGTGTGCATTCAAACAAAAATTACAAAGAAAATTGAAAATCTGAAACTAGCCTAAAATAGGGAATCTTACGCTGATGGTAGAAAGAGATGCCAACCTTTTTGTCTCTGCAAATACACTTTGCAAAATCTCAACTATTGATTTCTAACTAATTTTGAGACCCTACGATTCTGCTACTTTGTGAATCTATTGGGTATTTAATTTTACAAAGCTAAATTCCACCCATGGCTAAGAACTCTCATTGCATTGTTTATGTTACAAATTTTGATGTGAGAGAGAGAGAGAGAGCGAAATTGGGAGTGAAATTGGGAGGAGATGAAATTGGGAGATGAAATTGGGATATAATTAGCAGGGTTAGGGAGAGAAGAAATGGGTTTAGGGTCTGATAGAGTAGTCTGATAGCGTACGTTGTTTAGGGAATGAAAAAAGGGATATTTTATATTTCAATAAGAAATACGAGTAAAAAAATATTAAGGAAAAGATTTTGGTGGTTTTGGCCAAATAGATGAGGGAAAATAAGGAGGGAACCCAAATCCATCCCCATAGGTAATTTTTCCCCATTACCGTGTCAATAGATACAAATATTGCAACGTTTGTAACCACCGTTGCTACAGTAGGATCTATGACAACGGTTCCTATACAATGGCAACGGGTTAATTATTAAAAAGTATCAAAATCCTCCAGCCCTTTTGGCAACGGTTAAAACCGTTTCTATATATAGTGTATGGCAACGGTTCTATTACCGTTGCATAAATTTTTGTTGCCACATGCCCTATTTCTAGTAGTGTCGCTTTCACATTCTCGGATTCTCTTGCGTAGTTGATTGTACTTGACTCGTGCTTTGGCTTTTTCATCTATGATCTTGTTACCTCGAACATACCCAGGTTGGCCCAGACCACTATGATTATCCTCCAACCAGTCCAAATAATAGGGAGCACAACCTGCATGGTGTTTGTCTGGTTTGATGGTGTCCCTTCCCATGACAATCTTGCAGTGCTGCATATTGTTGATACCTAATTTTTCCCTAAATATTTTTTATACCCAAATATTTCCAAAATAGCATATTGGTACATGTATAAGCACGTCCAAGAGTTTTGACATTTTTAATGATTTTTTTAAACCAATTTATTGCCTATTTTACACAACAAAATCCAATAATTATTCCCAAAATTATTATTTTTGGTGAATAATTTATTTTATTTTCACATTTTCACCAAAATATAATTAAAATAATTTTCGCATATTTTTTACAAATTTGTTTGGTATTTTAAAGCTAAATTGCATATAATTACAATTATAGCCTATCTTGTAATTTATGACATTTTATGTTTATAAAATTAATCCCAGCATTTTTTAATTAATATTTATATAATACTTATTCACCCAGTACATTTAATTTATTTTGAAAATCAGTATTACTATTTTTACTAAATTAAAAGATGAAAATTGGCTATTTACAATTTGGCCTTATTGCATATCAATTTTAGACAATTTAGCACCCCATTCCAGCCCCAATTTGAAATCCAATTACCCAACCCAATTAGCATGCCTACCGGACCCATTACATGTTGAACCGATCCAACCCATATCCCTTTTGAATCTCGGTCATTGATCATTTAGATCAACGGCCATCGTTACATCTTACATTTTCAATTTCATGCAACTGCCTAACCCTATCTCATTTTCATAATCCACCACCCTCAAACTCTCTCGTCTCTCGAGCTCTCTCAAAGCCCTAGCCGCCGCCTCCCATCGAAACCCTAATCCATGGCTCCCCAGACTCATCGGAGCCCTACACCGGCCTCCCGTGGCTTCTATTGTCTCATCTCTAATGTCCTATGACCATATCTTGAAAGGGTCTCGACAAAGCTTTGCTCGATGGCTTTTCTCTGGTCATCATCAACCTCTGTCAGGCCAGCCATGGCCATTCGAGTTCGATCTTCGACTTCTCTGCTCAGATTAATGGTTTCCAAAACCTATCTCGTCTCTTGGGTTTCTTACGAAACCCTAATCTCTGAGGTTCCTTTGATTTATTTTGGATCTGTTCTGGATCTATGTGTGTGTGAACCTTCTATGCATCTTTTTCAAATATTCTTTAATGTTTGCTTTCAGAAACTCCATTTTCATCAACTGAGGTTTCATGTTATTCTATCTCGAACATCTCTTCTCTGAATCTCAACATGTTTTTACTGTGTTTGTTTGTATTATCTTCTATCTGAACTCGCATGTTGAAAACCCTAATTTTCTTGGGGATTTTGTTTGAGTTTACTGGTCTGTTTGTTAGTGGTGGTTTGATTCACCTTATTTTTATCTGATTTAGCATGTTAAAAGCCCTAATTTTGGGATCTTGTTTGAGTTTCTGTTTGTTATTCACTTGATTTACCCTCTCCTATATCTGATTTAGCAGGAGTGAAAACCCTAATTTTGGGGCTTATCCGGGATTCTAAACTTGTTTTGTTTGTTTGACTGCTCATCTCCTCTAAACTCATTTGATTCTCGAAAACCCTAGTTTCTTTGGGGACTATTCAATCTCTTTTGGTTTGTGCAACTCGTTCGTTGAAATTTCAGTGTGCTTCTATTCTCTTGACTATTTCTTGGTTCTGAGTTCTTTGCATGCTTCTGAATCTTTTCTCTATTGTTAAGCACTGAAACTTGACTACCATGCCTTTTAGTTACTGCTACATGCTATTATTTTACCACAACTTAGCCTCACATGCCTAAGGCTATGCATTCTTTTATATGTTAAATTTCCCTCTCAAAGGAGCCCTTAATTATGGGCTGACTTCAAATCTCTTTGTGTGATTCTTCATTGCACTTTTGTGATTGATTATTTCCCTGCTTCTCAGACCCATTTGAATGCTTGCCTTGAAATCTCGACCCCTTCCTTTCTTACTCAAGTTGATTGATTCCCTTACCTTGATTATATTGGTATTGGATTCTGATAGAGCTTTCCTTGATTAGAGTCTGATGAACCTAGCCTCTATTACCTACTATGTACCTGTACTATGCTTGAAATACTTCCTTATTAGTCATAGTCAGCCTATGTGATCTCTTTCCTTATTTAGCACTTGCATGTTACCGTTTGATTTTTAATTACTCAAATAAGGGAAGTCTTTGATACTGTTTAATTCTAATTGAAACTTTTTCCCCTAATTATTGCTGAACTGCAATCCTTACCTTATTTTCTGCCTATTTTTATACTATAAATACTCTCCTCCCTTCTCTTTGAACACACGAGCACAGAACAATCTGAGTTCACAATTCACTTTCACTTATACTCTCTCTCTTTGTGATACTTGCACTGCTGTAGACTGTATTTGCTTTCTTCTGCAGTCTTTTGCTTCTATATTGGTATGTCTCAATTAGTTTATGCCTCAACAACAATGTGTTTAATTCTACCCATTTGTTTCTAGCATATTGTCACATGCTCCCCCCTTTCCTTTATAGTTCAATTATGTATTTAAATCAGTTGTTTGTCATGAATTTGATACTTTATGAATTCCTTTACCCTTTACCCTTTGTGTGTGAGTTGTGGTTCAGGCATAACAACACTCCAATATTGTTGTCTATGATCTTGAACTGGATTCTTTGAATCCCAAACTCAATCAATTCCCATCCCTTTTCCCCTCTATGTGTCTGGGCCTTGGATTTGAGTCTGATAGTTTCCTAATCACTATCCAGACTTTTGTCCGACCTTCAAAAGGTCTGCTCCTAACTTGTTCAACCAAACAAGTGGTCAGGGGTGTGCCAGCCTACCTTGTGGCTAGGTATGACCACCACCTGTCATGGCTCCCTAATCCCCGTTCACTTTGCACTTACTCTTAGCTATAAGGTCTGCCCCTCTCTTGCAAGCTATGCTTTGGGACCCCTGAGCTCCCTCTGAACTTGGATGCTTGAGAGCTGGCTCTTCCACACTGCACTATTCTAATGCTAATGGTATCCTGGGTTTAAGCGATTCCTGGAATCCCTGAGATTCCTTGTAACTTTGAAACACCTTGGATAAAGATAAGGCTTTGGAAATTTGAATCCCGGAAATGGCTCAATCGCATGTTACCTGACAATAAGGTTGAATTAGGCTGCTTGGATCTAGCTGTTAGCTTTTGATGTATCTTTTAATTTCCAATTTAATTCATTGGTTTGTAATAATTTTGTATGAAATTCGGGAATTATAGTAAAAGGGTGTGGGAGGGGCCTTTACTTTTCTTGCATCCAAGGGGTAGAAATCATGACTTAGGATTTTATTTTTATCAAACTAGAAATCCTGCCTATAGGGTCTTTAATACTGATTCAATCACATATAGACCACGCCTATAGGATTTAACCATTAACCTTACCACAAAAATCACCTAGAAAGCATGTTTATAGGATTTAACACTCACGTTTCTGTAATTACACATATAGAGATCATGCCTATAGGCTCTTGCATTTCTGCATACACAAATGTCATTAGGAAAAATGGTTTATAAGCTTAATAACAAAGTTTCATATTGACATCGTGTATATAAGACTCCTATTAATGTCATGAAAGGGTGTTAAAAATCAGCAAATGTATAGAAAGCATGCCTATAGGAAATCTCGTCCTTAATAGCCTCATTCATTGCTAAAATAGCACCAATCGCTGAAACTCATATCTATCTTTACTACAATTGGTAAACCCTTTCTCATAATCAATCTGCACTTTCCTAAAGCTCGTAAACCTTTTAATCAGTCTACATCTTTTCTGAAACATCTGGTAATTCTTTTTTCTAAAAACAATTTACATCCTTTCTCTTTGTTAAAACTGATGCCTCTTTTCTCTAAAATCAACTTGCATCTTTTTCTGAAATTACTGGTAACTCTTTGAATCTTTTCCCGAAATTAATAGATCCTACGCCTAGTTTTATTTCAACACATAGACAAAGGGTTGGATAATTAATTAATTGGGTCAGTCCCTGGAAACTGTATCCGAGTGGCCTAATGCAGACTTTCTGTCTAAATGCATGTGTTGAACCAGCCCGCTCACTGTTTAATTTTAATCTAAGACCAAATCAGTACTTGTCAAGGCATGGTAAACTAAATGATTGTTCGATTTCTGGGGTTAATTTTAGCCTCATATGCTTGTTTGTTCTACCTTTTTTATTTGATACTTGTTTTGAATGTCGAGCTAGAATTTTATCCTTTAAACTCCATAAAGGCTTCCATCCCTTTCTTTCCCCTCTAGGATTAGAAGTCCCAATACCCCGGGACTGATAGGATTGGGACGAGTAGTAGCATGTGATAAGTAAACGATACCGTTCCGCACTTTAATACCTTAACGGGGTAGGAAGGATAGATATGGAGATGATGATTACACGATAACACTCTGTGTACAATTGAGTACCAGTGTTTTGCGAATGATCCATGTAATATATAAACCTAGGACCCCTTTCCCTTTTTTTACTTGTTCTTTCTTTTAGTTTTCTTTCAAACCAACTTCCTGTATCTTCTACTCCTTTTCTTTTTCAAACTCTTAACTTGTTTGCAATACTATGTGAAAACCCTCTTCTTTATTTTCTTCTTGTCTTCTTCATTCCTTAAAGTCACAATTGTAGTATGGCTGGGAACCACACTAGTGGATCTTCAGGGGTGCCTAACACCTTCCCTCAAGATAATTTCTAGACCTTACCCAAACTCTGGTTTTTCATCTCAATTCTTTCTTGAAAGTGTCCTAATGCACTATAATCATTAGGTGGTGACTCTCCAAACTCAAAAAACCCAATTCCAAACGGGATAAGAGTTGTCTTCCCGAATGTCGTGAACTCGATTCCACTTTACTAAAAAGGGGGCGTCGATAGCATGGCGACTCTGCTGGGGATTTCTTTCGGCTTTTTACCATTACATGTTATTTGTGACTTCATTATTTCTTTAATTACCTTTATTTGTTGCCTTTTAATAATTTCATCATGAAAAACTAACTTGGCTCTTCATGTCTTTCCTTTCATTTAACTACTTCCCTTACTGCTTTATTATTTCAATACCGTTGTAATTTAGAGCATTTATTGTAATCAATTATTTTATGTACGTGAAAATACATGTCAATCTATTTCATTCTTGTAAGTTGCATCTTCAACATCATACTCCACTCGTGCCAAAACAAATCCAATAGCAACACTTATAATGAGTGGTTGCGTACTTCCAATACTATCACCCCCTAAATTTGGCAAAGGCATATTTGCGGTAAAATCAGTCGATCAACGGTGTAGTCGATGGTTACGTGCCTTTCCCTCTTGAGTTGTCCATTCAAGGGTACCAGTATAGCACTTCAAAATAGAAACCTTATTCCATTTAAATTGTGCATGCATCATGGTCAAACCTAGCCGAGTCAGTTATGTTGTCTATATAATGACTCATTTAGATAGCCTTGTCCAAAGTCCACCGGGTTTCCTTGAAATCAAGCGGACGCCTCCACCTTCTGTGCATTTATTTGGAGAACTTAAGTGCCTGTTATGCTAATTATTGATTTAAATAGTCGAGTCTTGTGGGGGTAAGGGCCTAACACTCTATTTTGTAGAAAATGAGGCACGAGATCCCCAAATTTGGCATGGTAACCAACATTCATCCAAGGCTGCTGAATTGGTGGAACAATCTCCATTCTAGCAATCAAACACTCGTCCGCAAGTACTTAGGGAATCTACCTTCTCTCCTAGAGATTCAGCCTAACAATAGAATCATAGAGGCTGCAACATTGTTCTAGGATAGTGACAAATCTGTGTCCCGCTTTGGTGATCTTGAAATGACTGCTTTACTTGAAGAGATAGGGGGTTTAGCTGGAATTCCTTGGGAGACTCCAGGTTTGCTCATGCCCGAGAATCGCAAAAGAAGGGGTTACCTTAAAATGATGGGGTTGAAGAAAAACCCAGACATAACCTGTTTGAAAGACTCCTACATCCAGTTTGACTATCTATATGAGAGGTACGGCTATAGCAAGTCATACCGCACCTATTCGGATGAATTTGCTATCACCTCATTGGGGCATGCCCATAGAAGGGTTTTTGTTTTCATTTTTTGCTTTTTGGGGATGATCGTGTTCTCTATGAAGAAGGCTAGGATCCACACCAGACTAGTCATGGTAACCAAAACTTTGATGGAAGGGATTGGCGGGCAAACTTTCAGTATAGTGCCCATGATTGTCGCCGAGATATACCGCGCCTTGGACAAATGTCAACAACAAGGTAGTCATTTTGAGGGTTGAAACTTATTGCTTCATCTTTGTCTTATGGAACACCTCCAAAAAGGAGAATACCGACAGGACATCCTACGCAGAGATTGGGACAATCATATCACATTCCACCAATCGAGGCGTATGAATTATATGCCAAAGATGTTCGCTCAGCCAGAGGACGCCAGAGGGTGGGTAGAATTGTTCGAAAATCTGAAAGAAGACTAGGTACAATGGATGTTTGAGTGGTTCCCTATGGATAAATTCATTGTCTGATCCCGAGATGCACCATTTCTCATACTGATTGGTTTGAGAGGGACTTATCCTTACATTCCTCTCCGAGCCATGAGGCAAGCTGGAAGAAAACAAATCAAACCAAGGGTTGATAAAAACAAGTCACCTCAGGGATGATTTCCAAGACGATGATAGCCCTCACAGGTGCCAAGCTCATCATTTGTGGCATTGCAAAATCGTTTTGGGGAAGGAATCCATCGAGCCAGACAGGTACCACACCGGTTGTGTGCCGCATTATTTGGGTTGGTTTGAAGACAATGGCGTGGATAAGCCGAAATTCATTCGAGGTCACAGAATTATTGACGAGCATGCTGAGCACATGTTGAGTATAATCAACTGCGCAAGATAATTCGAGAGTGTGAAAGTGAGCATCGGGAAATACAAGAAGCCCATCAGAAATTGATCAAGGAGTGGAAAGAAATGGCTGTCACCGCCAACAACCGATTAGGATATTTGGAGCAGGGTCTAGTAGAGCTGGATGGAAAGTTCATCAAGAGGATCGAGGACTGATGCAGGCGGACATCTGGCCCGAGCCTACTTACTGCTAGGATTACGCGAGTTGGTGGAGCTGTTCGAGGGAGACAAGGATGCCAAATCTGGGGAAGGTCCTTCTGGGACCAAGTAGTTATTTTGCCTTAATGATGTAATAAGGCCAACGACCACTAGTGACATTTATTTTCTGTTATTTAGAGTCATTTTGGATTTGTCTTATTTTTATTAATAAAATGAGGCATTTAGCATTATAAGTTCTCCGAAACTATTTGTCGCTAGGCGAACCTCGGGCATAACGAGGCACCATAATTAGGACGCGATTTATATTCTCGCACAATGTGTTTATATACTGCAATTATTTTCTCTCAGAACCCGCACTAACTAGTTACCTTTTTGTTTTTCTATTATTTTTTATTCCTCTCCCCAAAGGTTAGTTCGTGCATTCTGGCACCATCATCATACTCCACCAGATTCAAGGGCCCTCCACCTCCTCCTCCTTCGAGTCCTGTCCGAAATAAGAACAAAGGTAGAATGGGAGATACAAGCGCCAGAAAGGAGATCAAAAAGGAGGAAACTTCTCAGGGTACCCTAATTGCTAAGGGAACTGCTGCTCATCTTGAGTAGAAATTGCTGAAATTCCAGGAAGAATTGGACTAGGTTCGGAACTTGGTAAGCCTATCATTCACTCTTGCTGCTCCTGATGTTAACACCCAGAATCCCGCACATCCACAAAACACCCCGCAACCACAGATACAACCCACTCATACCTGCAACACATGCCACACTCCAAATAACACCCCACTACTCATTCCCGAGACACTGAACACCACAAACGACCATCTCCACAACACTCCTATTTTCGTGGATATTATACCCCACTATGCCCAACCCATCTCAAATGCACCTGAGTCTGATGACAAGGACTCCCTCATCAGGAACTTGGTGGCAGAGCTTAAGAAATTAACCAGCCGAGTTCACGGCATGGAAGGTAACAAAGGCATTGAAGAATTGAATTACGAGGACTTGTGCATTCAACCAGATGTTGAACTTTTGGAAGGGTACAAACCTCCCAAGTTCAAAATGTTTGATGGAGCAGAAGATCCTAGAGTCCACCTGAGGACCTATTGCGATAAGCTAGTGGGGGTCGGAAGAGATGAGAATATCCATATGAAGCTCTTCATGAGGAGCTTAAAGGGAGATGCACTATCCTGGTACATCAGTCAAGACCCCAAGAAATGGACAAGTTGGGTAGGTATGGCATCAGACTTCATGGATGGATTCCGGTTTAATATAAAAAATGCACCAGATGTATTCTACATACAGAATTTGAAGAAGAAACTCACCGAAACATTCCGCGAGTATGCTACTCGTTGGAGGTCAGAAGCTGCAAAGGTCAGGCCGGCCGTAGAAGAAGAGAAAATGAATAGATTCTTTGTTCAGGCTTAGGATCCCCAATATTACGAGAGGTTGATGTTGATCGAGGGTCAAAATTTCTCTGATATCATCAAACTCTGAGAAAGAATCGAAGAGGGCATCAAGAATGGTATTGTTACAAATCTTAAAGCATTGCAAGCCACCAATAAGGCTTTAAAAACTGGTGGCGCATCCAAGAAGAAAGACGTAGGTGACATGATGGTCGCACAGGGAGCCAAATCGCCACCAAAATACCACACTTACCCATCACCTCCACTTACATATCAGCCTATCCAAAATTACCAAGCATCCACACCCTCCTATCCACCTCCCGTTTACCAGTCCTCTCCACCTCTCACATTTTTTTTTATTTTTTACTTACATTATATTTTTTAAATCATGCATAACTATGATAGCTGCTGTTTAGCAACGCTACCCCAATGACACGCAACGCCAGAAGCCACGGGAAAACGAACTAACCTTTCCCCCTTTACAAAACTCACAATTTTCTTTGGACACAGGCACCCAAGTCACAAAGTTACCAAACATGTTGTGCAATCGCATTGAACCGTCGTACCTATTCGCATTTGCTATCCGCACGCAATGGCCCCAGCAGCCGCAATATCACGATCAGCTATCAGCTAAGATTTTTTTCTTACTATTCGCTTTTATCTTATTGCATAAGGCTACCTTTCTGCCTTCTGAGACTAAGCGTTGTCTCCATCTGTATTTCTTGAATTGCATAAGGCTATCTTTCTGCCTTCCGAGACTAAGCGTTGTCTCCATCTTCATTATCCTGCATTGCATAAGGCTACGTTTCTGTCTTCCGAGACTAAGCGTTGTCTACATCTGCATTATCCTGCATTGCATAAGGCTATCTTTCTGTCTTTTGAGACTAAGCGTTGTCTCCATCTGCATTATCTGGATCACATAAGGCTACCTTTTTGCCTTCCGAGACTAGGCGTTGTCTCCATCTGCATTATCCTGCATTGCATAAGGCTACCTTTTTGCCTTTCGAGACTAATCGTTGTCTCCATCTGCATTACCTGAATTGCATAAGGCTAACTTTCTGCCTTCCAAGACTAAGCGTTGTCTCCATCTGTATTTTCTGCATTGCATAAGGCTACCTTTCTGCCTTCCGATACTAAGCATTGTCTCCATCTATATTTTCTGCATTGCATACGGCTACCTTTCTACCTTCCAAGACTAAGCATTGTCTCCATCCTAAATTATCTGCATAAGGTTACTTTTCTGCCTTCCGAGGTTGAGCTCTACCTCCATTTTCATGGCTGAAATATCGCCACCTTTACCTACATCTTGCGTGGCTGAAATATCACCACTTTTACTTACGTCCTGCAATCAGCTGAAATATCGCCATTTACATTCTTTTGCATCGGCTGAAATATCGCCAAACTTTATTTAAATTCTACATCGGCTGAAATATCGCCATTTACATTCTTTTGCATCGGCTGAAGCATCGCCAAACTTTATTTAAATTCTCTATCAGTTGAAATATCATCATTTACACTTTTTGCATCGGCTGAAATATCTCCAGACTATTACTTAAATTCTCCATCGGTTGAAACATCGCCGTTTTACTTTTACATCGGCTTAAATATTGCCGCTTTTATTTACGTCTTGCAATCGGCTAAAATATTGCCAAACTACTGTATTTAAATTTTCGGTCGACTGAAATATCACCATTTTACTTTTCAAATAAGCTAAAACATCGCCTGTTTATTCAAATTTATTTTGGCTGAAATATCACCATTTACACTTTTGCATCGGCTGAAATACCGCCA
>MU680272.1:34839-53712 GCA_026770625.1 Nicotiana glauca | reverse complement strand
ATACTTGGGGCTTATTGCCGATTGTTTGAACTCTTTATGAATTATCATTACTATTTTCCCTCACTGTTTGAAATATTATTTGAACTCAGTCCGTGTGATTTACACTGTTTTATGAACCCGGCTATATTTTACTCAAACTTGGAGATTTAACTGATATTTGAACTATCATTTGAGCTGAGTATCACTGTTTTACTGATGCCCGAGGAGCTTTTTAACTATTTTAGACTGATTGGGGCCGAGGGCCATATGTGAGGGCATGATGAGTGATGTGAGGAGGCTTTCAGGCCTCGTGTGTATTGTGAGGAGGCTTTCAGACCTCGAGTGTATTGAGAGCAGGCTTTCAGGCCTTGTGTTGATATTATTCAGGCTTTCAGGCCTTATTGATAGCGCTTGGGCTGAAGGAACCCCTCCGGAGTCTGCACACCCACAGTGAGTGCAGGGTACCCCTTTGATATGAACAGTGGTAACAATGACACTGTTGTATGTGTTTCGGTCAGGTAACAATGACTGACCAGTCAGGTAACAATGACTTACTAGTGGTAACAATGACACTGAAACACTTTGGTCAGGTAACAATGGCTGACCCTATTTGTGTATTCTTGTTCATTTAATTTCCTTAAGAGAATGTTGTTGCTATAATTTTCATGGATTCTACTGTCTATTTGGTTTACTGCTTAAGATAGCATCATTTGTGCCCTTTTATTGGGATTTTGTACTTTCAGTTGTTATTCACTTTTATTACCGCTGAGTTGGAGTACTCACTCTACTCCCTGCACCTTGTGTGCTGATACGGGGATCCAGGAGGGCAGTTGATATACATATTTTGCTGCTGCTTCAGCTTACTGCGGAGTTATCGAGGTAGCTGCCGGCGTCCGTAGGACCCGATCTCTANTTCATTATTATGAAATCAGGATATTTTCCCTAAATTAGGAATTTTGAGTTAATAATTGGATTGGTTAACGGGTAATGGTCGGGCTTGCCTAGCAATGTGTTGGGCGCCATCACGACCGGAGTTTTGGGTCGTGACAATTAACCTTTCACATGTATACATCTACTTAATTATACATGCATGATTTTTTGTTAAAGGTACTTATTTTACACTTCTCAAGGATATTAAAGGAAATTGACCGCTAAGTTGACTGTGACGTGTAGTCATGGAAATGATAGATTCAGTGGGTGTTGAAGATGTGAACATTTTCTTGTGTTTATTTTTTGGCGCAGAACAACTTGTCATGGTCCATTATGTTGTAATTCACGGTCTTCGGATAGAAATGTGGCTAGGAATTAATAATGATGAGATTGTACATACAATTTGATGAGACTATACATTACTATAGAAAAATATTTTACAAAGTTTGCAAGCGCTGGGAGTTGAAAGTACAATTCATAAATAAATTAGAGTGGCAAAATATATCGGGCATTAAGTCCGTTCATAGCACGGGCACCTCTATCTAGTCTACTACTATATTGTAAGAGAGAATAAGCAGGCATCTGATGATCAACATGCCTGCTTCATCATAAGGGTATCTTTGTCATTTTCTGTTCTATTGACACCCTAATCTTCCAGGTAGAAAGCACCGGTTCCAATTTCGCTTGATTAGCCTTTTCTTCAGTAAAGGTGAAAACAAACTAAGGTTGGGTTCTGATTTTTTCTCTGTTTTCATTAATTTTGGCGAACCTGTTGGCTAAACCAACAAAATCATGGATAGGGTTATTCGAATAAACCTCATTTGGGAGAGGATCTTCACCGTCGAATCTCCTTAGAGGGTAATTTGATTCTCTTTGAAACTTTTGTAAATTGAAAGTTTAACCATAACTAATATACAAAGAAAAGGAGTGAAATTTGTTATTAGAATTCTCTGAAGTATAGTAGTGTATGAAAAAGTTCTTGTGGTGGATCCCTTGTTAGGAATCTAAAATCGACTTAAGCTGTTTTCTAATTCCCCTTTGACTAATCTTCTTTCAGATGATCAGTTTGAGGTATCAAAACTTCCGTATGTGTATGAATAACCATGCAATTCAATAACTTTTTTTAAAATATTATATCTGATATTGACGTAAGTACAGAACACAACCAGAAATTACAGTTATAGAACATAAAGAAGAAGCCCAATCTACTTCCTATATCTGTTCAATGTGTCTTCATTTGAATTTCATCAAACTTCTCTCTAAATCCGAAAGGGTAACTTTTTCTTCTTTTTCTTTACATATCAGGTAATCGTCAATTCAGAGTTAATGATTTTAATCATTTCTTGAATCTTGATTTAATCCATCTAAAGATTATGTCTTTATATATGCCCTTTTTTTATTTTTTTCTTCTGCTAAGTTTCCCGAGATATTTTTCAGTTTTAGTTTGCTTAGAACCAAATTGACCTGAAATACAAGTTTAAAGATTGTGTCTCTTGATATGCCATCCAGTATCAGTTTACTTAGCTTTTATTTTGGTAATTAGATGTGCCAATAGTTACTGGTAGCTTTTGAAGGAATACAATTACTACAAATGCATTTTCTTCTCTATTTTTGAAGTATTTGTGATTCATTTTTATCTCTATTATTTTGAGGAATATCAACGGCTTTAGTTGTCATTTGCCTGGAGCTAAATTATATCATTTCTACTACTTGAAAAATGATATAGGTCAGAATCTTAAAAAAAATCTGAAAATGTTTGCCTTCTCTAGATTCTCTTTATCTTTGGGTACTAGAGTTAGCTTGGTATGTAATATATTGAATTTATGTTGATCTATCTGATATTTAGGCTTTCATATCTATAATATAATCCAAAATAAAAATTTTCATGGCTTCATTAATTGGCTGTTAATTTCCTCTTCCCACAGAGGTACACTTGAGTGATTTTAAGCTCATTCTCAGAGACAGAACATGTTAATGGACATAGGAATACATACCTAATATTGACATTGCACCTTCTACATAGATCTCTTTATTAACAAGTGATTAATCCTGTTGCTATTTGCTTCTGCTGGTACCTCTACAACAAGGTATTTTCACTTATTTCTTGTGTTTTAATTCTTATAATTGTGCTTTTGTAGGAGTAATGAACAAACATGTCTGCTCAGCAAAATTAGAAGCTGAGATGAAACTTAGGCGACATGAAACGTATAAATTAATATCTGCCGAAAAAAAAAGCAGTATTACTACAACGACGAACAAAAAGACAAGAGTCAAAAAGAAGTAATTTGTCCGACAATGTTGGCTTCCATGGCAGTACTGAAGTTGCATTTGAGTTTCAGCAACAAACTGTTCCTCTGGTGGGCTCTTCAGCAACAGGTTAGAATACATCCTTTGTTCTTTTACTTTTTGTAGAAGTGTCGCTCCACGGTCTTTCCATGTGAGTTTAATTAAATGATGTTAAATGTGTGATGTTTCCCCTATTACTCAACGAGCCTCACGTTGATGCTTTGCCAGTTACAATTGATAAGCAAAAGAATATAACTTATCTCTTCTACTCCTTTGAAGTAGGCAAGTATCAAGGATACAATATTGAGTTATATGTCTACGATATATAACGTCTTTATTATTGCTAATTTATTACTTTTTGACTTTAAGCTCAACGTCACATGCATGTAATAAAAACAGTAGTATGAGCTCAAGAATGGTTGGAAAAAAAGGTCTGCCCTAATCTTTTATTATGATAGTGTTGTATATTACCTAATTGGTAGTTTTATGCTAATGATACCTAAATATACAGGTTATAACTCACAAAAAAAAGTTATTCATGCGTTGGTCAATTACAATCTGATTATATTCCCTTGAAAACTGTGCTTAACTGTAAATTTTGTGGTGCAAAAAAATTTGAATATGAACCATTTAGATTTTGCTGTAACAATAGTTCGAACAAGTTAGTTTTGCATGAGATACCTGCTGAATTACAGAATTTATATTTAGGAACTACCGAAGAATGTAAACATTTTCTAACATATATCAGAACATACAATAATATTTTTGCATTTACATCACTTGGTGTAAATTATGACAAAGAATTAGGAAAAAGAAATTGTAGTATATATACATTTAGAGTTCAAGGGAAGATGTACCATTTTATCAATGATTTACTCCCTCCGACCATGGAATAGCAAGAATTCTACAACTATACTTCTACGACAACGATAACGAATTAGCTAAAAGAACGGCTTGCTCAGACTAAATCCATGGATCAATAGTCAAAAAACTAATGAATATACTGAGAAATAATCCATACTCTACTTTCTTAAAATTCCTAATAGATGTTCCAAATCGATCGAACTACAATATTGCACTTAAATCTGGGTCAGGCATGGATCAACGAGTATACAATCTTTCTACTACATCAGAAGTTGCAGGAATATGGGTTTAAAAAGAAATCACTGAATTTAGTTCTGCACCTCATATCTGAATCTACACTCATAGTAATAGATCTCAAATGGTGAACTACTATTACGGATGTTATGACCCATTACAGTACCCATTATTATTTTCTTATGGACAAAGTGGATGGCACTGTGGCATCAAAAAAAATTATACAACCAAAAGATACTTCTAAGCGTCGAGCCTATTGTGAACATGAAGAATTACCAAGTATTAGAAATATGTGTTCTCTTGATGGATACCTTGACATGGAAGCGTAGAATTTTGAAAAAGGAAAACGAAAAAGAGATAATATTTCTGTTCGTGAATATTACTGTTAGAAATTCCAAATGAGAGAAAACGAAACAAATGAAACATTGCATTCTGGAAGATTATTTTAGCAATATTCAGTAGATGAACACATAAAACTCGAAACACAAAGATTAGACTTTTTTTCATTCAACCCAGATCTCTTTGGAATTGAACTCATTGATGTTTTAAGACTTGGAGAAAGAGACGCTTCAAATATAGGAAAGCAAACATTCCTTCCGTTACCTTTATAGGAGGACCAAGAGACATGCGTCGACGCTACATGGATGCCATTTCTTTAGTACAATAATTTGAAAAATCTGATTTATTCATAACGATGACTTGTAACACATCTTGGCCCGAGATAAAAGACCACTTGCTATCAACTGACGAAGCACAAAATAGATCTGATTTAATTAGTCGAGTTTTTAGAGCAAAGATAGAAGAACTAAAAACATATATATTAAAAAGAAATATCTTTGGAAAAGTTACAGCTTTTATGTACACTATAGAATTTCAAAATCGTGGCTCATCACATGCTCATTTTCTTATTATACTTACTAATGAATACAAACTACTTACTCCGGAATTTTATAATAATATTGTTCGTGTTGAGTTACCTGATTGTAACGCTGAAGAAACCTTATATAAACTTGTTGTTCAACATATGATTTATGGACCTTGTGGCAAGCTAAATCCTACAAATTCTTGTATGCAAAAGAAAAAGGTTGATGCAAATTCAAACATCCAAGAAGCTTTGCCGATCAAACATCAAAAGGAAAAAATTCTTATCCAATTTATAAAAGACGAAACATGGGACTTGTAAAAATTAAAGATCACTATTTTGAGAAACTCATGGATTGTTCCTTATAATCCATTCTTACTTGAAAAATTCAATTGTCACATAAATTTGAAAATTTGTTCAGATATTAAAGTTGTTAAATATATTTATACATACATTTGCAAAGGACATGACAAAATTGCATTTCACATACACGACAATGACGCACATGTTGAAGTAGATGAAATAAAAGAATATCAATTTGCTCGATGGGTATCACCACCTGAAGCTACATGGCATTTATTTGGTTTCCCTATTAGTGAAATGACACCAGCTGTTTATCAACTGCAATTACATCTTGAAGGACAACAATTTATTTTCTTTAGGAGTGCTTCAAGTGTAAATTCAATTATGAATAATCCTTTGATTAGAAAAACAATGTTAACAGATTTTTTTTATATGAACAAAACAAATAAAGATGCAATAAAGCTCAATCTACTGTATAAAGAATTTTTACAATATTTTATATGGTCAGTATGATATAAAATGTGGACACGTCGAATAAAGGGCAAACATTGGACGTGTTGTAATATGTCATCCAACGGAAGGTGAAAGATATTATCAGAGATTATTATTAATGAATATAAGAGGATCAAAATCATATGAAGACCTATTAACTATAAATGAAGTACGTTGCAATACATTTAGAGAATCTGCTCAAAAGAGAGGACTACTTCATTGTGACAATAATTTAGCTGAATGTATGGTAGAAGTTGAGAGTTATCAAATGTCATACAACTTGAGACAAGTGTTTGCTACATTATTAGTGTATTGTGATCCTGCTAATCCAAGAGAATTAAGGAGAAATTCGAGGACTCTATGTCTGAAGACTTCAAAACTTTACCGGACATCGAAACAAAAAGTGTTTGATATAGAGTTTTAGACTGTCTCAATGACATCTTACATTCAATGGGACATAACATTAATGAGTATAAACTTATCCCTGAAAATTTCAAGACTTCAAAGGCTGCCAAAGAAGCAAGAGAAATATTCTTTGAAAGAAACATAATTGTTATCGAAGAAGAGTTATTATTGCGACAAAAGTTGAACCGTGAACAACAGATAGCATACAATGTGATTATAGACAAAATATCTTCGAACATAGCAGGAGCTTTTTTTGTTGAAGGTCCAGGAGGAACAGGTAAAACTTTTTTATATCGTGCCTTATTAGCTACCGTGTGATCTAAAGGATTAATTGCTCTAGCAACAGTAACCTCTGGAGTTGCGGCTTTGATTCTTCCAGGTGGTCGAATAGCTCATTCGCGTTTTAAAATTTCCATTGATATTGATGAAAACTTTAGTTGCAATATTAGCAAATAAAGTTCGCTTGCCTATTTGATTCGAGATAAAAAATTAATTGTATGGGATGAAGTATCAATGGTAAAAAAGAAAATGATTGAAACTTTTGATCTACTTTTGAAAGATCTCTTGAATAGTAATGTGCTTTTTGGTGATAAAGTTGTTGTCTTTGGTGGTAATTTTAGACAAACTCTACCAGTAGTTCGAAACGGGAAAAAAGAAGATTTTTATGAGTTTATTATATTCTGATATTTGGCCCCGACTTGAAAAATTACAATTGTCAGAAAACATGCGTGCGAAAACTGATCGTGCCTTTTGTGAATATTTGATGAGAATAGGAAACGGAAAGAACCTCTTAGTTCTGAAAACAAAATTGAAATTCCAAATTCGTTTATTGTCCCTTATACTACTGAACAGGAATCTTTGAATGTATTATTTGAAACAACATTTCCTAATATGTATGATTTCTTCTGTGATGCATCTTCTGTGACTTCTCGTGTTATTTTGACGACGAAAAATAATTTTGTGGATGAAATAAATGATATGCTTATAGGCAAATTTCCAAAAGAAGCTAAAACATTTGTTGCAATTGATGAAACATGTGAATCGAATGATCAAAGATAGTATAAAGATTTTTTGCATTCTTTAAATCCTGCTGGTTTACCTCCTTACAGATTAACTTTGAAAGAAAATTGTCCAATTATATTACTTCGAAATTTGAATCCTTATGAAGGTTTATGCAATGGCATAAGATGACATGTTGTGATTTTAAAACACATGTTATAAGTGCAAAAATTACAAGCGGTGACTTTAAAAATATACATGTGTTCATTCCGATAATACCATTGAAGTCATCACAAGATGAAAAATTACCTGTACAGTTTAAAAGAACACAATTTCCAGTGAGACTTTGTTTTGCTATGACTATAAATAAAGCACAAGGTCAAACATTAGATTTTGTTGGAATATATTTACGAGAGCCAGTATTTTCACATGGTCAGCTTTATGTTGCATTGTCGAGAGCAAAAGCTTCCAATTGTGTCAAGTTATTAATTAGACCCCCAAACCCAGATAGTGATGACGATCATTCCGCATACAACATAATTTATGATGAAATTATTCAAAAGGATTTCTTGTGAATCTTTCACATGTTACACAGTTAAAACAGAGTTGGACATATAGTTTTAGCACAAGAATACAGATCTTGTTTGTGGCACATGTACTTCGAAATTCCCAAAATAAGGTTGACGCACGCATGTAAAGCATATTTAGCAGTTTCTACATATGATGATGAGATGTAATTTGTTGATATACACAAGTTTGTCAAATAGTCAATACAACAACGTTTTCTTCTGATATATGCATTGTTTTCAAACTGCGTCCAATTAGGTCGCTTGGAGCAATGAGGTTGCTTCTTCAGAATTATTTTTCGCTCTCTTGTTTGATTTTTGAATTTTACTATGAACTATTATCTTAAATATGTAATGTACAATATAAATTTTTTCTCCAAATTATGATTAAGCTTGCATTCACACTCACATTATGTATCATTTATCCATGTCCCAAAATCAAGTCATACCACTCAATGTGATCAAATGTAAATAGATCAACTTGAAGAAGCACGGAATTTCGTGTTTCTTTATACATAAACATGACTATGTTGACCTGTCATTTTACATATAAAAACTTGTAACAAGCAGATTACTCAAAATGTTATTTTCTTAGGGTACTCATGATGTGTAGGGAGTGAAGAAGCAAGTTTCTTTTACTGTTTGCTCTGGATAGCATCATAAAGGTACATCATGTTCCATTCTCTCTTGAATATAGCATAGATTAATCAATTTAATAAGATCGCAAACGGTGCAGTATTATCTCCAAATATCTAATATATGACCTCTGATGATATTATTAACAGAAAAATTTTCTCATAGTATTTCAGAGTTATTTCCCAATTGTTTCTACCTGCTTATTTTAGTTACTAAAAATACGTATGCCGACAATTTTTCCTATTCTGTGTAAAATAGATGAAGTGCAGCAGAGAAATTTCTTCGAGCTGAATATGCTGACCCAAAAAATGATGAGGATAAAAAGGATGACTATCAGAGAGATGAAGACAATGCGGATGACTTAAAGACCAAAATCATATGAAGTATTTCCTTGTCCTTAATGCTTTTGTAGAGTTTCTGTAACATAAGTTATTTGACTTTCATTTGATCTGCCAAGATTTACTCTACTTCTCTTCAATATGTTCATTATTTGCGTGCATGTGATTAACGCTTTTTGCTATTACAGTCTTATATATCCAAATAAATAAGGTGGAGCATGTAACTGTAATTGAAAAGACTTAGTATTTTATTTTATTAATTTGCATAAATCCCATTAAGTTTTATACTTTCCTGGTCTGCAAATGTGAATCATTCTGTTAGTCGAGTGGCTTTATATCATTTTGTAAGACATCTTTGTCAATGTAACCTGAAAACAAAAAATTCTCCGTGCTTACAATGTAAAGAATCATAACTCCAATTGGTGGAGCAATAGGATTTTCTGTGAAAATATGAATTATGTTATCTCTGATGTCTAGATATGGTAGTTGACCATGTCCTGCTGTTATTTACCCTTGAACTCCTGGTAGCACATTTTTCTGATTTACCAGTTATATTCTTCTGATATATTTCTCCTCTTTGACCACTTCTATTATGGCATTCGCACCATTGCTGATTTTTTCTATGTTTCAGCCCTCCTTTGAGTACCTCACAATGCCATCTTGACCACTATTGGATCTTGTTATGCCTTTGATTACTAATGTTTTCTTTCTAAGTTTCTTCTTGGTTGAACATCAAAAGTTTACCATGTTATCTGTTTCCTTAAGCAATCCTTATTTCAATATTACATTTTTATCCTTTCATTATATCTTCATATGTCATCACGCTTAGTGGTAATGCAGAAAATTTGTAGCTTATGCACTAATAAGTTTTTCACAATAAAACTCTATAATGCATGTTATTCCGAGACCGAAAGGGAAAATTGAATTACTGTGATTATTTTGTAAAAGTTGTGTATTATTAATAAAGTCATTGATATATAGCTTGTCAATATTCAGTTTTGATGGTATGGTTACTACTCTTTGCTAGGGCGGACTTTCACTGAATAACAATAAGGTTACTTTTTTCATTGCTGGAGTAGTAGACTTGCTCAATAGTTGTCTTTACCATTCTTATATGAGGACAGTTGACACACGAAAGTTAATAAATGGTTAACACTGGAAGATAAACTTAGACGTCACTCAAAATGGTTGGTATGTCTTGTGTGAACCTCCAGATTGTATTGCTGAATTTCTCAGCTTTCTTATTTTCCTGCCTTTTGAAATAGCTGTTGCGTAGAAATTGTTTGAATTGGGTTGCCTCTGTTTTATTACAGCTTAAAATTTTCATTTTCTACCAGAAATAATCTCTGGAGATAAATTTAGTATTCGAAAGTTGTGTTTACTAGCCATAGTTCAGCTAATAAGCTCCTTCATTATTGATTCAATAGCAATTTATGCAATGCAGAGAATTGGATGGTGTTTGTTTGTAAAGGTGTTTGAATATTTTTGTTTTTGAAATTGTTTACTTTATTCAAAAGTTATTAAGTTTTTACAATATTGAAATAAGATGCCATCTACCCCTCCCAACTCAAAAGACTAATTGTTTGTGAGTTTTTTTTTTTCTTGACAAAGGTTTAGAAGAAATATGGTGTTAGAGATAGTACAGTGAAAAACAAGCTATTAACTTATTAGGTTAAACTTACGGAGCTCTTATTCCCAGTTAATTTGCCTGACCAAAAATTCCTTGAAATTATATGTCTTTGATCTTTATGCTTCGCTTATAGTTATAAGATAAGCTTTGGTTTCTTCTTTTCCTAATTTTCAAAATTTCTGCTGGCTAGAAATTGTTCAAATTGGATAAATGTTTGGTTGCAAATGTTTGTGAAATTATATACAATTTTATCTTCACTGGCCTTGCTACTTAAGCTCTGTGAATTTCTTACTGTAAGAACCTTATGAATTTTAGGTTGGAGCAGATGGTTAACTGGCTATTCATATTAGTATTTACCTTTAAGTTTTTCCTTACTTTTTATTGTAGAAAAAAGTTAAAGAATATCTGAAAATTGTCCTACAACTGCCTATCAATGAGCACAATTATATGTGACAAAAAGGATATTCATTTAGTAGTGGCTTCTCAATCATTTTTTACTAACACTGTATCCACTCTAGCTGTTTTTCGTTATATGTTTTCATTTCTGTATTTTCTGTATTTTTACTCCTTAATTAAAGGTGTCCATATATTAAGAAGTGATATATGTCACGTTCCAAGTTATTTGGGAGACGTAACCTAAATACTTTTTTCTAAAATAACTTGCACCAAAATAGGGCCAACGGTTGGAGAGAATCGTGAGCAGGAAGGAAACAAATTAAATAAGATACAATTGTATTTTGATGGTCAGTAGTATTATTGGAAGTTTCTTTTAGAGCGTAAAATCCGGACAAAAAATTATAATTCTAAATATTTACGTGGAAAAAAAAACTTTGGATCTTATAATCCATAAATTTTTCGTTAAGGATTATAGTCAGTATCTAAGACCCACTCCTTTCTTCCTCATCTAAGGATTAAAGATGTCCATATATTCCATATTTCTCTATCCCCCTAATTCTTAAGATCCGCCCCTTTCTTCCTCTTCTCCATTTCATTTTTCCCCTCCCCTTTCTTCCTCTTCTCCATTCCTTCTTCTTCTAAAAAAATACAGAGATGGAAATTGCAATTTTGTTACGTACGAAATAGTAGGGCCCACGCTTTCCTATTTCTTTTCGGATTCAAAATCCTATTTTTATGGTTTTACGACATAGAGCTACTGCCGTTGGAGAAGAGAAGCATAAGCCCAGCCTCAGGCGTGTCAAATGTTGATGTCCATCTCAAAATTCTATATAATATTTACCTTCAAATCACCCCTGAAGCCAATCAATCCCCTACCGCTTCTTCTGACTTTGATTCAAAGATTAACTTTTAAAGACTAAGCTTCACCCTGAAACCTTAAATTGATTTGTAGTTTTTTTTTTTTTTTTTTTTGTAAAATTTTTGTAGGTGAAGAGAAAATTTTGTAGTCAGCATTTTTTTCAACATAAATTGTAGTTTAATTGAGTATAAATATAATAATTTTGTATACTCTTAAAAAAATACAGCTTTATACAATACTTAAACTTATTTGTAGTTTATATGTAGTTTTTTTGAAGAAATTTTGTAGATGAAGAGAAAATTTTGTAATTAATATTTTTTTCAACATAGATTGTAGTTTTAATTGTAGTATAAATGTAGTAATTTTGTAGATACCCTTAAAAATAATACAGCTTTATACAATATTAAAACTGATTTGTAGTTTATTTGTAGTTTTTTTTGTAGAAATTTTGTAGATGAAGAGAAAATTTTGTAGTCAACATTTTTTTTCAACATATATCGTAGTTTAATTGTAGTATAAACGTAATAATTTTATAGATACCCTTAAAAACAATACTGCTTTATACATACTTAAACTAATTTATAGTTTATTTGTAGATAAATGTAAGAATTTTGTAGATATTAACATAAAATCAGACTTTCATAGAATTAGTAACATAACAATTTTAATCAGCTCCCCCTAATTCCTAAGACCAGTGCCGTTTTGCCCCTCCCCTTTCTTCCTCTTCTCCATTCTTTCTTCTTCTCAAAAAATACAGAGATGAGACACATTTTTTATAATCCGATTTTTTCCATTCAATTATAGTATGATTTGGATTTTGAACATGATTGAGTGTTGTTGCTGAGGTATTGTTATATATTTTATTATTTTTTTATTTGTGGATTGAGAAAAAAAAAATGAACAGAGTATCGGCAGTATTGGTTTCTACAATTTGACTTGATTTTGTTGAATAATTGGTCGCCTTTTTGATGTCTGGATTGAGGAAGAAACTGATTTCTACAATTTGATTCCAGTTTGTTGAAGCTTTTCGTCTTTTTTTTTTAATTACGAAAAAAATTCGGGAGAGATCTGATAAAGGATTTGCGTTCAAATTTGAACTGAAGGTCGCTAAATCAATTAGGATATTCTTTTTCTGATTTTTAATGCACCATATTAGGAAGATTCAGCTACTATTAATTACTAATTAATGAATGGTATAAAAATTGAAGAAAAACATTGCACAGGGCGGTTAATTTACAAAATATGCACATTTTTAGTAATAAGGTTTCATATATGGTATAGGAAGGAAAAAAATTTCTTTTTTATTTTCTCCAACTTTTCTTGCCATCAAACTTTTTGGAACATTTTTGCTCTTTAAACCAGTATAGGAACACTGATTGAATCTATTGTTTATACTTGAAATTACATATTTTGAAGTCTTATTTTTCACTCGTACTGAATCTATTGTTTATACTAATAGGCCAAGAGACACAACCCAAGTTCAATGAAGCTCGCGTAAAAACTTTGGCATCTGCGACTACTTTTGGTAACTAGAGTCGTAGAGTAGTACACGTTCCATTACTATTTTATCAGGTGTGAAATTGCTTCCCATATTGCTCCTTTTTGCGGTTAGTATAGACATAACTTGAAGAATATGAAATATCAAATATTAGTAATTAGCAAAGAAGATATTTACTCAGTCACTTCTTACATGTTATCATATTAGATTGCTTCCTACCAAAACAAAGAAGAAGAGGCTCCCAAATTGGCTAGCTCATATTTTGTGCCTGGGATTAATTGAAATTGGTATACCTTTTTGCTACTCATAGATCTCATTTATTCAGGGGCGGATCTATAGTGTAAATTAGGGTTCACGTGAACCCATGGTCCTCCTAGCAAATCAGTTTTTCCATGTACATAATTTAAAGAACGGGTCTGATATTAACTTTGGGAACCTACGCTCTATAAAGCTAAGTGGTTCACTGGTTGGAAAGGTGTTTTACTTTCCCAACAACAAGGGATCGAATCCTATTGGGACTTATTCATCCTGTAGTTGACTTTTATTTTTTTTTCTTTCTTTCATTTGTTTTCCCCCCTAAAATTTATTAGTCTTCCTAATCCCAATTTATGCTAACCTCAATCTTTTTCTTTCGTTCATTTGTTTTTTTCCCCCTAAAATTTATTAGTCTTCTTAATCCCAGTTTATGTTAGCCTCAATCTTAATTGCGATCTTTCAAGTAATTTTCTCTTTACCTTTTTGCTTTTTAGTTTTTAATTGCTTTTACCTCAAAGAATTTTGAATTGTTAGCATAGATTTTTAAGGAATATTTTAGTTTTGATTTGCAAATTATTGACTGAACATTAATGTGACGATCTAAAGGGTCATCACCGGATCTCCCTCTTTTTTCGCGCCTCCGAGGCCTTGAAAACCTCACTTATAGTTGCATCGATTTGCGTGCGCATTCTGAGCGCGTAGTCGGAAAGCTTTTATGTTGAAATATGTAAATTCTGTGAAAAATTTGAAGAATTTTGATATTAATATGATTAAAGTTGACTTTGGTCAACGTTTTGGGTAAACGGACCCGGACCCGTAATGTGACGGTCCCGGAGGGTCCGTAGAAAAATATGAGACTCGGGCATGTGCCCGGAGTCGAAATCCGAGGTCTAGAACCCGAGTAAAAGAATTTTTCGTGGCATATGTGGCTCGATGTTTGAACTGTCAGCAGGTCAAGTATGAGCATCAGAGGCCTGGTGGGTTGTTTCAGAGGATTGAGCTTCCCGAGTGGAAGTGGGAGAGGATTACCATGGATTTGTTACCGGACTTCCGATGACTCGGAAGAAGTTTGATGCTATTTGGGTCATTATTGATAGGCTGACTAAGTCAGCGCATTTCATTCCTGTTGCAGCCACTTATTCATCGGAGAGGTTAACTGAAATCTACATCCGAGAGATTGTTCGCCTTCATGGGGTGCCGGCATCTATCATTTCGGATTGGGGTACGCAGTTCACCTCGCGCTTCTGATACCTCCGAAGCATGGACACATGAAACACTAGATGCACGGCTGACAAGCAAGATGGCAAGGAAAGTCTATAAGCCACCTCTCCCACACGATCTAGAATCTACAAAAGTCTATAAGTCGCTGAAGCGCGAGGTGAACTGCGTACCCCGGTCCGAAATGATAGATGCCGGCACCCCATGAAGGCGAACAATCTCTCGGATGTAGATCTCAGCTAACCTCTCCGATGAATGGGTGGCTGCAACAGGAATAAAATGCACTGACTTGGTCAGCCTATCAACAATGACCCAAATAGCATCAAACTTCTTCCAAGTCATCGGAAGTCCATTAACGAAATCCATGGTAATCCTCTCCCACTTTCACTCGGGAAGCTCAATCCTCTGAAACAAACCACCAGGCCTTTGATGCTAATACTTAACCTGCTGATAGTTCAAACATTGAGCCACATATGCAACAATATCTCTCTTCATCCTACGCTACCAATAATGCTACCGCAAGTCCTGATACATCTTCGCGGCGCCCGGGTGAGTTGAATACCGAGAACTATGTGCCTCCGCTAAGATCAACTCTCGAATCCCATCAACATTGGGCAACAAACTCGCCCATGCAACCTCAAAACACCATCATCATCTAAAGTCACCTTCGTGGCACCTCCATGCTGCACCGTATTTCTCAAGACACACAAATGAGGATCATCAAACTGCCGATCACGGACACACTCCAATAATGAAGAACGAGCGACCGTGTAAGCTAACACTCTGCTAGGCTCAGAAATATCCAACCTCACAAACAGATTGGCCAAGGCCCGAATATCCAGAGCAAGCGGTCTCTGGCTGGCCGAAATATAAGCAAGACTACCCATGCTGGCGGACTTCCTACTCAATGCATCGGCCACCACATTGGCTCTCCCCGGGTGGTATAAAATAGTAACATCATAATCCTTCAATAGCTCCAACCACCTCCGCTGCCTCAAGTTCAACTCCTTCTGCTTGAACAAGTATTGCGGGCTCTTGTGATCAGTGTACACCTCACACATCACACCATATAAATAATGCCTCCAAATTTTCAAAGCATGAACGATGGCTGCCAAATCTAGATCGTGGACTGGATAATTCTACTCATGGATATTCAATTGCCTTGAAGCATAAGCAATGACTCTGCCATCCTGCATCAGTACCGCACCAAGCCCAATACGGGAAGCATCACAATAAACTGTATAAAGCCCTGAGCCTGAGGGAAAAACCAATATCGGTGCCGTAGTCAGAGCTGTCTTGAGCTTCTGAAAGCTCTCCTCAAACTCGTCTGACCACCTGAACTGGGCACCCTTCTGGGTCAACCTGGTCATCGGGGCTGCTATAGATGAAAATTCCTCCATAAAGCAACGATAATAACCTGCTAACCCCGAGAAACTCTGAATCTCAGTCGCTGATGCGAGTCGAGGCCAGTTCTTGACTGCCTCAATCTTCTTCGGTTCCACCTGAATGCCCTCTGCTGATACAACATGACCTAGAAATGCAATCGAACTCAACCAAAACTCGCACTTTGAGAACTTAGCATATAACTGACTATCTTCAGAGTCTGAAGAACCACTCTGAGGTGCTGCTCGTGCTCCTCTCGGCTGCGGGAGTACACCAGAATATCATCAATAAAGACTATCAAGAACAAATCTAGATAAGGCCTGAACACTCGGTTTATCAACTCCATAAATGTTGTTGGGGCATTGGTCAACCCAAATGACATGACCAAAAACTCATAATGCCCAAACCGAGTGCGAAATGATGTCTTAGGGACATCAGACGCCCTAATCCGCAGCTGATGATAGCCAGATCTCAAGTCTATCTTTGAGAACACCTTTGCACCCTGAAGCTGGTCAAAGAAATCATCAATCCTCGGCAGTGGATACTTGTTCTTTATCGTCACCTTGTTCAATTGTCGGTAATCAATACACATCCTCATCGATCCACCCTTTTTCTTCACAAATAACACTGGCGCACCCTAAGGAGAAACACTAGGCCTGATAAAACCCTTCTCTAGCAAATCTTGCAACTGGTCCTTTAACTCTTTCAACTCTGGCAGGGCCATACGATACGGCAGAATAGAAATGGGCTGCATGCTCGGGGCCAGATCAATACAGAAATCAATATCCCTATCGGGCAGCATGCCCGGCAGGTTTGAAGGGAAAACCTCGGGGAACTCCCAAACGATAGGAACAAAGTCAATAGAAGGATCCTCTGTGCTAGAATCGCGAACATACGCCAGATAAGCTAGACACCCCTTCTCAACCATACGTCGAGCCGTTACATATGAAATAACACTGCGGGTGGCATGACCTGGGGTACCTCTCCACTCCAATTGGGGCAAATCTGGTAAGGCCAAGGTCACGATCTTGGCGTGACAATCCAAGATAGCATGATATGGGGACAACCAATCCATCCCCAATATAACATCGAAATCCACCATGTCTAAAAGAAATAAATCAACACGGGTCTCAAGACCCTCAAACACTACCACAGAGGAACAATGAACTCGGTCGACCACTATAGAATCACCCATTGGTGTAGATACATAAACAAGGATACTTAAAGCATCACTAGGCATAGCCAGGTAGGGTGCAAAATAAGACGACACATATGAATACGTAGACCCAGGGTCAAATAGCATTGAAGCATCCCTATCACAGACCAGAATAGTACCTATAATAACAACATCTGAAGACTCAGCCTCTGGCCTGGTTGGAAAAGCATAACACCGGGTTTGGGCCCCACCTCCCTGAACCATGTGTCTGGGACGATCGGCTACTGGCTGACCTCTACCTCTGCTGGTCCGAGCTCCACCTCTATGGTCTCTACTTCTACCTCTATGATCCCTACCCCCGCCTCTAGCTAGCTGGACGAGCTGTGGATCGCCTGATGCCTGAATCGTGGGGCGAGGATCCTGCTGCTGAGAGCTGTCAGAAGCTCGAGGGCAATACCTGGCAATATGTCTCGTGTCGCCACAAGTGTAACAAGCCCTTGGCTGCTGAGAATAACGGATTGTTGGTGTGCTGATAGGCTATTGATCAGAATAATGCTGCTGAGATCCACCACCTCCTGGAATACCATGAAAAACCTGGAGGGCTGACTGAAAGGGTCTCTGTGAATAACCTCTACCATATGAATCCCTACCTTCAGACGAGGTACCACTGAACCTACCAGAATGATGAGGCCTCTTATCCGACACCTAACCACCTCCCCGTACAAGGGCCATCTCAACTCTGCGGGCCACATTGGCCGCCTCCTGAAAGGAAATCTCACTACCAGCTCCCATGGCCATCTGGAGAAGGATCGACTGAATCAATATATCAATAAACCTCTGCACCCTCTCTCACTCTGTGAGGAGTATAACAATAGCATGGCACGCCAAGTCAATGAATCGAGTCTCATACTGTGTAACTGTCGTAGAGCCCTGCTGGAGGCGCTCGAACTGCCTGCGAAGTGCCTCTCACTGTGTGACTGGGAGAAACTTCTCCAAAAATAACTCCGCGAACTGATCCCATGTCAATGCTGGAGACCCTGCTGGTCTAGATAGGGAATAATCCCTCCAACAAGTGTTGGCGAATCCTGCAAGCCGGAATGTGGCAAAATCGACCCCGTTGGTCTCCACAATACCCATGGTCCTAAGGATCTCATGGCAGCTGAATAAGAAATCCTGGGGATCCGCTGATGGAGCACCGCTGAATGTGGTGGTGAAGAGCTTGGAGAACTGATCAAGTCTCCACAAGGCATCATAAGACATAGCCGCTCCATCGCCGACCTGTGCTGCAATACCTGGCTGAGCTGTCACAACTGGCTGAACTACTGGGACATGAGCCTGGGGAGCTACCTGCTCCGGAGTACGTGTAGCAGGAGTCTGAACCCCTCCTCCAGCCTGCGAAGTGGTTGGTGCTACTGGCAGCAAACCCGCTCTAGTGACACTCTCCATAAAGCCTGCCAATCTGACTAAAGCATCCTGAAGATCTGGGGTGACCATGACCCCTCCTGGGACCTGAGCTGGGCCCACTGGAGCTGCTGGGGCTGGAACCTCCTCATCATAGTCAATATGAGGCTCCACCTCTGGGAC
>MU680272.1:2924-30940 GCA_026770625.1 Nicotiana glauca | reverse complement strand
AGAAATTGATATATATATATATATATATATATATATATATATATATACTCCCTCCGTTTCAATTTATGTGAACCCATTTGACTGGGTACGGAGTTTAAGAAAAGAGAGTATCTACACACCGGTGTCTAGCATGACCGTGAGTCCTTATTTGTGCTTATTTGGGATTCGATAGTGACTCTTCCTTGTAAATTGATGGTTTCTATATGATATGAGAAGAATGAGAAGGAAATGTGATTTGTAGACTCCTTAGAGCGTTGTCTTGATTTTGTTGACTTGATTATAAAGTAAGAAATGAACATAATAGAAAGAGATGTGATTATTCCCCTGTCGGGACGTTTTGAACATATTGTTGTTGCTCCCTTGCCGGGATTTAGCTGTTTTTCTTTGTTCTTCCTTGTCGGGATATTTAATATTGTCTGTCTATTCCCCCGCCCCGCTTGGTTGTGATTGTTGTTTGGGCGAGGCAGAGTGATTTATGCACGAAGGGTCATTCCGTGCCATATTTGATTATTTCTGCACGAAGGGACATTCCGTGCCATGTTTTGATTATTTATGCACGAAGGAATATTCTGTGCTATGTTTTGATTATTTATGCACGAAAAAATATTCCGTACCATGTTTTGATTATTTATGCACGAAGGAACATTTCGTGCCATGTTTGATTATTTATGCACGAAGGAACATTCCGTGCCATGTTTGATTATTTATGCACGAAGGGACATTCCGTGCCATGTTTTGATTATTTATGCACGAAGGAACATTCCGTGCCATGTTTTGATTATTTATGCACGAAGGAACATTCCGTGCCATGTCTTGATTATATTAGCACGAAGGGTCATTCCATGCCATGAAATGAGAGTTATGCGAGGAAAAACACGAAGGGTTATGTCGTGCCTTTTATTTGATTGCTTTGGGTGAGGATGAGAGTAAAAGAACGAAGGTTGATGCCATGCAACTGTTATTTTCCCTGTTTTGTTAATTATTGTTGTGCCATGTTCCTTACTTAAGTTGATGGTTTTTATATCCGGATTGTACTCCCCTATAACATGCTTCCCTCCCCTTTTTACTGCTTAGTTTCGGCATTCTTTCCTGTTATTACATATGTATATATACTGAACTGCACAGGTTGATTTGGTAGTCATGTCTAACCTCGTCACTACTTCGTCGGGGTTAGACCAGGCACTTACCAGCATATGGGGTCGGTTGTGCTGATGCTATACTTTTGTGCTTTTACACAGATCACGGTACCGGAGCAACTTTTGGATCACAACAGTAGCACTGAACGGGAGCTGACTTCAGTCCAGGGACTTACGAGGTAGTCTAGCTGGCGTTCGTAGGCCGAAGTCCCTTTCTATATTTTCTGTTTGTTTTCATTGTACCGAGACAGACATTATGTATTTTCTATTCGGACTTGTTTGTAGCACTCTTTAGAGGTTCGTGAGGTAGTGACTCCAGTCTTGGGTTGTGAAATATTAAACTTCCGTATTTATTTAAAGGCTCATTATTTTATTATTGTAGTGTTATTATCCGAAGTTGTTTAGATGTTTGGCTTGCCTAGCTCCGACAGTAGGCACCATCACGATCCCCAATGGTGGAAAATCCGGGCCGTGACAATTAAATTGCACAATAACTTACTTGAATAATTTTGTTTCAATCAAATTATTGGACTTCGCCTATAATATTTTATTACAACATATAGTTTATTTTGGTAGTAATTCACATATATAGAATTAATCATATGTTAAGATTTTTTTGATATTCTTGTGTTTCTTTTTGCACTAAAATTTGTACAAGTTCTAAATTTTATGGTATTAATTTGTTGTTAGCATTTTATTTTTCCTTTTTGGTTTGTATTTTGATCGTAAGAACTGAATGATTTAAGAAGAGTATAAGTTATCTCTTTAATAATATTTAAAATTGACAATAAGTCATAAAGCACTAAATGTTCCCATATCAATTGACACTGTTGACCTGGAAAAAAAATTGATACTATTTACAAGAAGTAAATTTGGTTAAAGCTAGTAGTGCACCCATGGACTTAAAAACTTGAATTCGCCTCTGCACTTATTGAGGGAATAAGGTGATTCTTGAATTGCTTCATGTCACATTTGAACTCTACAGTTATCTAAAGTTCTTTTTTGAATGATATCTGCTCACTGTCTTGTTTTCTCCTTTCTGTGCTACAATGCAGTACTTCCTTTTATGCCTTTGATCTACTATTATATAGAAAATTCTTAATCTATTAATGGTGAAACTATTGTTACTATTTTATTAAATGACGACATGTTAATGCAGTTGTCGTCTAACCTAATATATCTGAATGTTACTATGTACGTGCTACTATCTACTTTTCACAGTCTGATCATTTGTATTATTGCACATGTATTAATACTTATTCAACTTTTGCATTTTCCAGATAACTTATTGTCTCGAGTATAAGGCAAAAAGATTCTGCTTCCTAAGGGCCTGAAAACTATCAGTGACCGACACCCACATTGTATGTTTTTTTATTTGTTTCATTTTAGTTTGGCTTCTGATGGATTTTATTCAAATTTGAATGTGACTACAAGTAGCCCTCAAAGTCATAATTCTAGAGATTTTTACATACCTATACACTATTAGAACAAAACTAACACATAAAAACTATATGAAAAGGTCGGTCATATTTGAGAATAATGTTAAAATGACACTTAATATTTCTTGGGCCCGGGCTTAGCCGGGGCAGGAACATTTGCATCTATACTCGTTTTTTGTGCCACATTTTAACTTGCGCCCGTTTTGCAAGAAAAATTGCAAGCGCCCCGCTTTTTCGCATAACTTCAGCATACGAGGCTGAAGTAGCAAAGGCAAGCACGCAAAACTTCAGCATTCTAGTAGCGGGACCTGAAGTTCGGCTCTAGAGCTGAAGTTTTTGTCTTTGTAACTGATTTCATTTGCCACACCATCTTGATCAAACTGAATTTAACCTTGCGAACAAGACCTAAATTCTGACTAGTTCCATATTACAAATAGTTCAAACACCAAAAACAAACACTTCTAAAGAAACAAAATTTGTTGCTTAGTGAGATTCTTTTAGTTCATCCTCCTGATGAGCTCATTGATGTAATTCTCGCGGTTTCCAGCGTCACCACCTTCAACATAGTGGTTTCTCTTCTTCATGAGTCCACCAAGAGGTGCCTTAAGATGGAATGGCCATAGAAGTTGTTAGCTTCCTTGAAGTGTGGTCCAACAGTAGTAATTAATCAAACAAATTACCAAGTCAGTTGTATATATATGCATGTCACGTGATAGGAAGTGACGAAGAAAGCAAATTGGTTGTTTCATATGTATAAGTTGGCATGAAAATTTATAGAACTCACTGGAGAAATAAGAAGAAGCAGATAGGGATGAACCTTACTTCTGAAAAAAAAAAGATAAAACTTTGAGGAGGAGAAAGGGAATTGAAGTTGTTTAAAAAGGGTTTCAAGTTAAAAGTTTTTTAAAAAAATAGGTATAGGTTAAATGGGGATGGCCAAATAGGGCGCCCCGTGTAATTTTTACGTATTCTATAAGTGAGAGTTTAACAGCTCTCCGTCAATATGCCTGTTTCACTATAAGGATAGTTAGGAATTTCAGATCTTGCCTGCTTTAAAGGTATTGTACATCCTAGCTGTATCACTTGTACACGCTGATAAGTTTGCCAAAATTGCAGGGGCCCACCTGAATGTCTTACGCCACACATCTCCTGCAGCATTTAAAGCTGCCACTTCTAGGGGTGTGCATTCGATTTATCGATTCGATTTTGACTCTTATCGATAATTATTTATTGATTATCGATTTGTACATATGCTTATCGTTATCGTTTCAATAAGGTTTTAATTTTTTCGATTTCAATTTATCGATTTTGGGGCTTAACGATTCAGTTATCAATTACACCAATAAGAAAATTTGCGGGATTCCACGAAAAGTATATCGCTATAAACGCGCCTAACTAATATGGACAAAAAGAAGTTAAAATAAGACGAACACCATTTATAATATAAAAATTGTTTCAACAAGCACATGCAACAAAACTAAAGTAAGGGATCAAATGTATGCCACCAACACCCCAACGATATAAAAAATAAAATAAAACAAAACACATCATCACGGCTAATTCTGTTTTCCATTAATTTGAACTTCATTCCTTTGATCTTTAAATATGATCATTCCTTAAATGTGGTAGATGAAATAATAAGGTAAGGGACTTAGGGTAAAGCAAAGGGTATAGATTAGGGAAAATAATATTGTATAGCCGCTTTCAAAATAGTAGCGAAATATATATACATTCTGTATGTTATATTAATCTACACAAATAGGTAATTACTCATTTAACAAGTGTCTACAGTCTAGGGGTGTGCATTCGATTTATCGATTCGATTTTGATCCTTATCGATAATTACTTATCGATTATCGATTTGTACATATGCTTATTGTTATCTTTCAATAAGATTTCGATTTTTTCGATTTCGATTTCGATAACAAATAATTGATTTGATTTATCGATAAACCGATTCGAATGCACACCCCTAGCCACTTCCTGATCATGTGGGCCACACTATGGATGTTTCAAGGCCACACTTAGCAGTTTAGCTCTCCCTTTTCATATAGGGGTTTTGCTTTTTTGTTCTTTTTAAAGAAACAATTTATATTTCAAAAATTCAAAAAAAAAATCCCAGTTTCTGATCAAAATAATTATGAGGAAACGGATAATTTAGTTGGATCCAGAAGCTACTACTGACGTTATAAGGAAGATAAAATGGTACTACAAATTTTAAATGCTACGCCTTTGCTTGAGGATCAAAGTCAACTAATTTTAAAAATTTTAAAGTCCAAATGATAAAAAAAAATATTAAAATTAAAGAATATAGTAAAACTGTAATCTTCTTCAGAAGGAAAAGGTTTCTCTTTCGGAAAAGGGTCATGTTTGTCCCTGTACTCTTCAAAAAGGGTTATATTTGTTCTTCGTTATACTTTTTTGATATATTTATCCTTACCGTTATACTTAAGGATCATATTTGCTTCTGTACTCTTAAAAAATGCTTACATTTGTCCTCCATATATTTTTTGACATATTTATTCTTACAGTTGTACTTTAAGATCATATTTGCCCCTCATCCACTAAATTTCCATGTCCCACCTTTGTTTTCCTACATGGCGCATATGTGGATTTTTTTTCTTCTAATTTAAATATGGTCACCTATTTAAGATAATATAACTCGCCCACCCAATTTAAATATGATTACCTATTCAAGATAATGTTCTTTTTCAGCTCCATGTTTTTCGGATAGCAGTGGTAACATATTGGCAAACAAGAACTTTGAACTAAAAATCACTAATCTGATATAGCTCACAATTATTGCAGTAACCAAAGTAAATTGCGAGAAGGTGCACAACAATGGAGTTAATGACAAAGGTAAGTGCTTAAAATAGAGCACTGACAGAAGCCTAAAACTCGAAGAAAATTTTCAAGTTTATTTAAGAAAATGTCAAGACGAGTGAAGATTTGAATAGCGCCTATAAGCGAAGAGACTGAATGAGTTGTTGCCATCGGATGAATTAGAGGTAACACTTCACTCACTGTCCAACATTTTCTCGCTCGGACTTGATTTGATAGGTTACCGCTGCTATCGAAAAACATGGAGTTGATTCGGATAAGAGAGATGGACGAGTGGGTTAGGAATTAGAATTTATGTTATTTTAGTTAGTGGGTCTGATTTAATTGGGTGGCGGGTTAAATTATCTTAAATAGGTGACCATATTTATATTGATGGGAAAAAAATCCACATAGGCACCATGTAGGAAAATAAAGGTGGAACATGGGCATTTAATGGGTGAGGGATAAATATGATCCCAAAGTATAACTATAAGGATAAATATGATCCCAAAGTATAACTATAAGGATAAATATATTAAAAAGTATAACGAAGGCCAAACGTAATCTTTTTTGAAGAGTACATGGACAAATACGATCCTAAAATATAACGATAAAGATAAATATATCAAAAAAATATAACGAAGGGCAAATATAACACTTTTTGAAGAGTATAGGGACAAATATGACCCTTTTCCGTTTCTCTTTTCATTCTCAAGAAACAAATCGGTCAAACTTTAAGATATAGAGTATCATATGATACTTGCTCTTTAAATTTTTAAATATAACTATATTGGGCAAATCAATTTTTTTTTTATAACTATCCTACTTTTTTGATAATTTTTACGTATTTTAATTCATCACTCAAAATTGTACAGGTAAAAAAGGGAACACAGGGAAGAATAAAATTTAAATTTGCAACTACTAGGAAGAGCAAAAAATGTTCTATACTTTCAGTTTCATGTACACCTTTTTAAAGATTTTTTTTTTGTTTTCTCACCAAAAGAATGGAATGTAAACCAAAATATACATAGATAGACAAAAAATTAGTACATAACTAGGATATCTATTTTGATATGAGAACGGTCGATTTAGCCACACTTATGTCTAATTATCAAATATTAATCAAGATAAGTTTCGTGTGAAATAATTTTGTAATAAAAAATCAAAGAAAGAATAAGAAAGAAACAAAAAAAAATTCTATTCCATTTCTAACTGCAAGTGAACTTATTATCCTTGCATACGGGATAAAATTATTTTTTCTATATATAGGCTAAGAATATGAGAACTTAGACGAGTCCAATCCCAAATTTCATCATGCACATTCTACTGTATTTGATTTAAATTTTATTTGTTAATAGCATATGCAATAGATTATTTTCCAAATGAATCTATCCTTAACAAATACTCTACAATATCAAAACTACTAAGATAGCATATACAAGTACAAAAAGAGGCAAAATCTTCTTCGTTTTCACATTTGAAGTTAAACTTCGAATAAAAATATTTTAGAAAGGGTCAAACAAATCACCTTATAAGTACCACTAAAAAAAGATTATGGCTATATTTATTACGTTGGGCCCGTGCACAGTGTATAGGGTCAAATTCTGCCCCTTGCTGTAGCAACGACCCATGACTAAACAATGGTCGTAGTAAGGGTACGCCCCCAGAATGTCAGAGCGAAAACGTGTTCATAAGTCTCGTCGTCCCTTCGAGGACGCGCGACCTATCTTTATATTTCTTTTATTATTTTGAAGAGGTCCTCCTGTTATATAAAGGAGGATCCCAATGTTGTAAAGGAGGAGATTTTTTACTAATACAAGCTCTCTCTCTATCATTTTTTCTCTCTACCTTTTTACTCTCTAGAACACTCAATACATCCAAAGCGATAAAAGATATTATACACATTTCTAGGTCTTATTATTTTCGATTACGATTTACCTTTGATCTACTTTTTTATTGTATTTGCTTGGAAAGTATTCGTTAACTTTCGATTCAAATAATTTGGCGCCGTCTGTGGAGATTTCGGCAATCAAAATCGTAGTTTGCACCTAGAATCTCAAGAACAAACCACCGTCCTTCACACCCTATTGAAATAAAAAAATGGTAGAAAGTGACGCAAGATTGAAAGCAATAGCAGGTGTTACAACCAACCTCATTGGCCCCCTCAACGAGGCCGGTAGAGAAAATATCCTGATCACAACACCTGGCAACACTCAAGAGGGAGAAATCTCACCCTCTCCATCTGAAGATCTGACGATCTTGCACGAAAAAGGAGCTTCTACGTCTGTAGTCAAAGAAACACCACCCCCGGTGGTCAAGAAGCTACTGGAAGAGTGGCTGATGAACACCCTAGGCAGCTTACTCGAAAAATCGCCCCAAAACAACATTAAGAGCCCGCTGACGACAGACATGCTACTACCAGTGAACACGATACTGTACGTACAAACAACAACCACTCCAATGACCAGACCAGCGATGGCACACTTGCAGCCATCCTTAAAAAAATGGAGGAAATGGAGAGCGAAAATAAGGCACTTCGGGATCAAATGAAAGTGCATCAAGAAAGGGTAGACAAGATTCCCGGCACTCCTAAGTTGCTACCGAAACGCGACGTGGGAAGATTCGTCGAACAGCCATATAGCAAAGAAGCTGCACCTCACCCGATCCCAAAAACCTTCAAAATGCCGCCTTACTTAAGGATATATGATGGAACGACACCCCGAAGACCACCTGATCCACTATGTGACCGCTGTAAAGGGCAACGATCTATCAAAGGAACAAGTATCATCCGTATTGCTGAAAAAGTTCGAAGAAATGTTAACGTGGGGGGAGGGGGGGAGGGGTACTCACAGCTGCCAGCCAGAACGATATCAACATTCGAAGAAATGGCGGATAAGTTCGCCACCGCCCATGCAGGAGCAAAAAAAGCGGAGGCTAGGGTCAGCGATATCTTCACCGTCTGACAAACCGCAGGTGAGGGACTCAGGGACTTCCTGGCCTGATTCAACAGAGTAAGGATGAGCTTGCCAAACGTATCGGAAGGCATGGCGGTCGCAACTTTCCAAAACAGGCTGAGCAAAGATGGTTCAAGAACAACCAAAAAGCTACTGAGCCGACTAATGAAGTATCCCCCCACCATATAGGAGGAAATTCACAACGCCTACTGTGCCGAGGTACGAGCAGATGAGGACAACCTCAATGGACCAACCCAGCAGCTCATGACGATACAGTCAGAAGCAAGAATGGATCGACGCAACGAGGGCCGGCGGGAACAATCTTCGTGTTTCAATAAAGAAAGGCACCTGCCTTACACCAGATCCTCGCATCCACCACCGCCAAGACATACAGAAGCACTTCAGCGACATTTCACCCCACTCCGTAACGAAATAGGTATGCCGCCTTTATTATCTGCCCATAAATTTTGTGTTTCTCCCTCAGAAATAGTGTATGCACTGGAGAAGCTGGGCACCAAAGTACAATGGCCGCAGAAAAAGAAATCAGTCCCCGCCACAAGGAAGTCAAACGTCCCGTGCGAGTTCCACCAGGAACGAGGACACAGAACCGAAGATTGCATAGGGCTACGGCAGAAGGTAATCAGAATGTTGAACCAAGGATACCTGAAGGAGCTGCTCAGTGATAAAGGAAAGATCAATTTCGCACAAGGGCGGGAACAACCTCAAGGACCGCCAAAGCCACCTTCGCCAGCATGCATCATCAACATGATCGTCGGAGGAGGCGACGATTCAGCAATCAATCATGTAAAATTCACCACCTTGCATAAGTTAAAGCGAACAATCACCCACGAATGGTATGACGACTTCGAAGAAAGTATCACCTTCGATAAGTCTGATGCCGACGGTTTGTCTTTTCCTTATTATGATGCTTTAGTCATAACTTTACGTATTGCTGACACTGACATTAAAAGGATCATGGTTGATGATGAAAGTGGCGCTTGTATTATCCATCCAAGAGTCCTCGCTCAAATGAGGCTCGAAGATAAGATAATACCACGCTGCATAACACTATCTGGTTTTAACAATACAGTGGAACGAACCTCTGGGGAGATATCATTGTTGATTTTAGCAAGTGGAGTCGCACTGGAAACCACTTTCCACGTCATGAACCAAGAAATAGCCTACAACGCCATCATAGGATGCCCATGGATACACGCCATGCGGGCAGTCCCCTTAAGCCTTTACCAAGTAATCAAGTTCCCCACCCCTTGGGGAATATTTAGCATTCGGGGCGAGCAACGCACAGCGCAAGAATGCTACCGGATCGCTCAAGACTGCTCACACACCAAACAGTTGAAAGGATCAAGTGCGGAGGCATAGCAATCAGCCATGTCGGGGACTAAGGTCGACCCGACGACGGAGGCCATCAAAGATCCGGATATCGTAAAAGCCTGCAAAGCAACGGTCGAGGATCTCGACCCGGTATAATTGGATAGCACCGACCATACAAAGAAAGCCTACATCAGACACAGCCTCTGCAATCCATGTAAGAACCATGAATTCCTAACTAACCATGCAGATCTTTTTGCTTTTTCTCATTCAGATATGCCGGAAATACCAACGGACATCGCCACCCACAAGCTGAACGTCGACCCACTATATCCACCCGTATAGCAAGTTAGAAGGAAGTTCAACGCCGCAATCAATGAGGCCGTCAGTGAAGAGGTAGATAAGCTACTAGCCAACGGGTCCATAAGGAATCAAAATATCCCCAATGGGTCGCCAACGTCGTGATAGTCAAGAAGAAAAATAGGAAATGGAGGATGTGCGTCAATTTCACCAATCTTAACAAAGCATGCCCAAAAGACTCATTACCATTACCCCACATCGACCAGTTGATCGACGCCGACATGAGCTGCTAAGCTTCTTGGATGCCTACTCCGGCTACAACCAAATCATGATGGCCGAAGAGGACCAAGAGAAAACAACATTCATCACCCACCAGGGGACATACTGCTACAAGGTGATGCTGTTCAGACTCAAAAACGCAGGGGCAACATATCAGAGACTGGTCACCAGAATGTTCAAGGAACAGCTTGGCAAGACCATGGAGGTCTACATCGACGATATGCTGGTAAAATCGGCAAACAAATAAGACCACCTCGACCATCTGAAAGAAGCCTTGGAGATACTGTGGCGGTATGGGATAAAATTAAACCCAGAAAAGTGCGCCTTCGGCGTAGCATCGGGGAAGTTCTTGTGGTTCCTCGTATCACAACGAGGTATCAAAGTCAACCCGGACTAGATCAAGGCAATAGACGCAATACCTGAGACCTTGAACTGCAAAAAACAGGTACAAAAGCTAACAGGGCGAATAGCCGCCCTATCCAGGTTCATCTTGCGATCCTCCGACAGGTGCCATAAATTTTTTAATGTATTGAGAAAAGATCACGGACTACAATGGAACAAGGAATGCACCAAGGCTTTGAAAAAATTAAAAGAATACATGTCTTCGCCACCACTGCTAGTCAAGGTGAACCCTGGCAAACCCTTACTAGTATACCTGGCGGTGTCCGAAGTCGCTGTCAGCGCAATCCTGGTCCGCGAAAATAAAGGTACATAATCTCCTGTTTACTATATCAGCAAAACCCTAGTGGACTCCGAAACATGGTATCCACACCTCGAAAAGCTCGCCCTAGCACTGGTCGTAGCTTCACGAAAGCTTAGACCTTACTTTCAGTGCCACCCCATAAGAGTTGTGACGACTTTCCCCCCGAGGAGCATCCTACACAAACCCGAACTATCGGGAAGGCTCGCCAGATGGGCCATAGAGCTCAGTGAGCACGACATATCCTACCACCCAAGAAATGCCATCAAGTCGCAGGTACTTGCAGATTTTGTCACCGATTTTAGTACAGAGATTTTGTCGGAAGCGGAACTAGAGGCCATTCGCGCGCCACTTGGTGCCGACCTCTAGACCCTCTATATTGATGGCGCTTCCAATGCCTCGGGATCGGGACTGGGACTCGTACTCGAGGTCCCCACGGGCGAAAAAATTCACCAGTCCATACGATGCCCCGAGATGACTAACAATGAGGCCAAGTACGAGGCCGTGATTGCAGGTATGAAGTTAGCCATCAAATACGGGGCTTGAAGACTCATCCTCCATTGCGATTCTCAACTCGTGGTAAACCAGGTCACCGAGACTTACCAAATCAAGGAACAGAGGCTGCAGAAATATCAGTCAGAAATCCACAAGTTGATGCCCGAATTCTACGAATGCCGCCTGGAGCAAATCCCAAGGGCGCAGAACGTCAAAGCAGACGACCTAGCCAAGTTGGCCGCAGCCACCAAGAACATCCACAAGGGGAACATAGTCACCCTACTCCATTCAGCCATAGATCACACTGAGGTACTCTCTTTAAATCAAACTTGGGACTGGCGCAACCAGTTTATCTCCTATCTGCAGGACGGGCGTATAGGCTGCCCGATACTGCCTAATAAATCACGATATGTATAGAAGAACATTTGGCGGACCCCTCGCTAAGTGCTTAGGGCCGAACCAAACAAGGAAAGTACTCAAAGAGGTACACGAGGGTCACTGTGGCGCACATACAGGTAATTGCACTCTTGTCTGTTGCATCATCCGTGCCGGGTACTACTAGCCCACAATGAAAAAGGAGGCAGTAGAGTATGTCCGCAGGTGTGAACAATGCCAAAAGTACGCCCCCATGATACATCAACCGGGATAGCCCCTACACTCAGTAACATCACCTTGGCCCTTCGTCAAATAAGGAATGGACATAATTGGCCCCCTGCCTGTAGGGCGAGGAAAGGTACGATTTCTATTAGTTTTGACTGACTACTTCTCCAAGTGGGTAGAAGCAAGAGCGTACGCCCAAATACGCGAATAGGAAGTCATCACCTTCATATGGAAAAACATCATATGCCGCTTCGGCATACCCAAAGAAATCAGTTGTGACAACGGCCCACAATTTATTAGCAAAAAGATAACGGCGTTCTATGACAAATGGCATATCAAACGGATACTCTCCACGCCATATCATCCCACCGCCAACGGCCAAGCAGAAGCATCCAACAAAACAATATTGAACATTCTGAAGAAGAAACTCGAAGAAGCCAAAGGACTTTGGCCCGAATTGCTACTAGAGGTACTCTGGGCATACCGGACCACGCCCAAGTCCAGCACAGGAGAAACACCGTACTCGCTGGTCTACGGAACCAATGCGGTCATACCAGTCAAAATCGGAGAACCAAGCCTGAGATATTCGCACACTAGCAGACCAGACAACGACATGAGTAGGCTTCAAGACCTCGACGAAGCCGAAGAACGAAGAGATATGGCCCACATAAGAATGACAGCTTAGATGCAATAGGTCGAAAGGTTTTACAACAAAAAAGCCAAAATACGACCTCTCAAAGTAGGAGATTACGTCCTCAAAGCCAAAACCTTGGCGTCAAAAGACCCGAGCGAAGGAAAACTGGGCACCAATTGGAGCGGGCCATATAAAATCATAGCAGATGTAGGCAAGTATTCCAGTTGGAAACAATGGAAGGAAAAACGCTCCAGAACAACTAGAACGTCGCCTACCTCAAATTCTTCCACTTTTGAAGGGCATCTCCTGAGTCGTACTCTTTTTCCCTTACCCGAGCTTTGTCCCATTTGGGTTTTCTCAGGGAGGTTTTTAATGAGGCGGCGAAGGAGACACCTAGGGGCGCATGGAAACAGGTTTATCATACCAGCCATTCGACACGTCTCTCCAGTCCGATATAATAAAGGGACTAGCCTAGTTGATTCTCCATTATGAAAGCGGTTGAGGCAACCTTCTTCATTATGTAAGCGGCTAAGGCCACCTTCTCCATTATGTAAGCGGCTAAGGCCACCTTCTCCATTATGTAAGCGGCTAAGGCCACCTTCTCCATTATGTAAGCGGCTAAGGCCACCCTCTCCATTATGCAAGCGGCTAAGGCCACCTTCTCCATTATGTAAGCGGCTAAGGCCACCTTCTCCATTATGTAAGCGACTAAGGCCACCCTTTCCATTATGTAAGCGGCTAAGGCCACCTTCTCCATTGTGAAAGCGGCTAAGGCCACCTTCTCCATTATGCAAGCGGCCACGGCCATCACTAATAATTGTCGACCCCGCTCGACCACGACAGATAAACACTTCAATGACAGTTGAAGTTACATCCTTTGGGCCAAAGGCCATCGCCAATAATTGTCAACCCCGCTCGACGATGACGGATAAACACTTCAACGACAGTTGAAGTTACATCCTTTGGGACAAAGGTCATCGCCAATAATTGTCGACCCCGCTCGACGACGACGGATAAACACTTCAATGACAGTTGAAGTTACATCCTTTGGGCCAAAGGCCATCGCCAATAATTATCAACCCCACTCGACGATGACGGATAAACACTTCAACGACAATTGAAGTTACATCCTTTGGGCCAAAGGCCATCACCAATAATTGTCGACCCCACTCGACGATGACAGATAAACACTTCAACGACAGTTGAAGTTACATCCTTTGGGCCAAAGGCCATCGCCAATAATTGTCGACCCCACTCGATGACGACGGAAAAACACTTCAAAAACAGTTGAAGTTACATCCTTTTAGCCAAAGGCTGTCACGACCCTAGTTAACCGATCATGAACATTCGTGATGGAACCTAATCCCCACGACTAGGTAAGCCAAATATTGCAGAAGTATAATAATTATGAAAAAAAACAGAGTAAACCAATTTAAATAACTAGAAGGAAATTGTACGGTATGCCACTCGGCATGTATAACTCAATAACACAAGTCTACTAAAATTCCCCCAGACCCGGAAACTCACGGGCAACACAGGCTATAGAAATGTACAATATGGCTCCAAAATTCCAGAATATTCTAACAACCGAACGAGAGAAAAATTAGTTACTAAAGATAGAGTAAGAGGGAGACTCGTCGGTCTGCGGACGCAGCAGATCTACCTCGAAATCTCCAAAATCCTCCTGCCTCACTGATAGTGCGTCTGAGTGGAGGTACCTGGATGATCTTCATATGAAAAACATGCACAGGAAAGGGCATGAGTACACCACAGCGGTACTCAGTAAGTGCCAAGCCTAACCTCGATCGGGTAGTGATGAGGAAGGTTAGGGCCCTACTGAGATAAACATAATAAATAATAAGGTAACGGAAACAATCTAAATAAAGTCTACAGCAAAAATCTAGACCGGATAAGTACAGGAGAACAGTAATAGAAGGTAACGGTAACAATACAAGTAAATACTGCCCTCAACTAGGAATAATAGTAACCGGGGATGTCTTGGTAACCCGAGGATCTCTTGGTATCCTCATCATATGCACTAGGGATCTATTAGTATCCCGAGGATCTCTTGGTATCCTCAATAAGTGAGTCGGGGATCTCTTGGTATCCCGAGGATCTCTTGGTATCCTCAATAAGTGAGCCGGGGATCTCTTGGTATCCCGAGGATCTCTTGGTATCCTCAATGTATATATAGAACACGTGTTAGGGATCTCTTGGTATCCCGCACCTTCAATACAGAATAAGTCAAGTACAGGGGGATCTCCTAGGAAGTCGTCCCGTAGTCCCAATTTAAAGCACACCACAACAACCACTCATAATCTCAGAATAAATGCTAAACCAGTACAAGTAATAGAAATTTCTAACCTAACATGCTTCACATAGTGCAAATAGTACAGTTAAACAATTAAGCAAGTAAGTCAGCTAAGTATGCTTCTCTAAGCTAGCACAGGTCAACACCTATAGTTTAAAGGAAAAAGTAAACAGAAAATCTCCATGTAAATACTCCAAGTAGAAATGGGTTTACAACAATTTTCCCAAGTACGCGTTCGTCACCTCACGTACCAGGCATTCAAATATTCAGAACATGTCCTAAGGGAACCGGCTCAATATCACTAGAAACCACGCCTTTGCCACGAGTATCCGACTCCAAATGGCCAAAATCTATTCAATTCAATTACACATCGTAAATAATATTGCAAACAACTGATTCCACTATTAAAATTAAAGCTAGGGCGCGAAAATAGGTAAAATAACCAAAATGCCCCTCCAGCCAACGTCTCGGAATCAAATAATTTTCACATCTTCAGAACCCTCGTACTCTCACGAGTCTAACCATATAAAAATCTCCCAAATCGGAGGCCAAATGAACGCTCAAAACCCAATAGTTTGGTCTATAAAGTTTTACCCCAATTTAACCAATTTTGATCCTAAATTCGAATTCCCATGATGTATTTAGCTATATAATGATGGAATATAATGAAAAGGGGTCAAAGAAATGTTACCCAATAATTTTCTCTTCAAAATCCACTCAAAATCGCCTTCTCCCGTGCTCTCAATCGATTTTCAAACTTATGAAATTAAACCCTCGAAGTTGATACTTCTGAACAGTCATTTCCGCTTCTGCGGACCCACTTAAGCGGAAAACCAACCGCTTCTGCGGATTTTCATTAAAAAAGCTGGGGTCGCATCTGCGATAGCTGGGCCACTTCTGCGGCTCCGCTTATGCGATGCCTAAGCCGCTTCTGCAGATTCTGAAGAAAGGACACGAGCCGCTTCTGCGAAAAGGTGACCGCTTCTGCGATCTCTAAGGGGAAAGCCAAACCCGCTTTTGCGATAAAGAAGCCGCTTATACGGCTCCGCTTCTGCGGTTCCCAAACCGCAGAAGCGAAAATACCAGAAGGGTCAAAATACCAGCTGCAGCAAACTTAGAAATTTTCCCCGTTAACCACCCGAAATCCTCCCGAGGCCCCGGGACCTCAACCAAAAGCACCAATACCACCTAATACCTTATTCGGATTTGCACCAATCCTTAAAACACCTAAAACAACACCGAAAATATGATTAAATCAAAGATTTAAGCCTAAGAACTTCAAATTCCAACAAAACACACTTTCGATCAAAAACCTAACCAAACCTCGCTCGAATGACCTGAAATTTTGCACACACATCCCAAATGACATGACGGAGCTACTGCAACTTCCAAAATTCCAATTCGACCCTCGGATCAAAAACTCACTATCGGGCCGGAAACTTCAAAAATTCAAACTTCGACATTTCAAGACTAAATGAGCTACGAGCCTCCAAAATACATTTTGAACACGCTCCCAACCCCGAAATCACCTTACGGAGCTAACATAACCATCAAATTTTCATTTCGAGGTCGTCTTCACACTGTTCCGATTACGGGCCACTTTTTAACTCTTAAGCTCTCATTTAGGGATTAAGTGTCCCAAAACACTCCGAATCCTAACACCGAACGTCCCGGCAAACCAAAATAGCAGAAATGAATTTAGGGGAAGCAGTTAATGGGGGATCGGGGCATAAATTCTAAAAACAACCGGCCGGGTCTTTACATCCTCCTACACTTAAACATTCGTTCATCGTCGCACGAGCATCAAGAACATACCTGAAGTAGTAAAAAGATGAGGGTACTGGCTGTGCATATCCTGCTCAGTCTCCCAAGTTGCCTCCTCGGCCGGCTGACCCCGCCACCGAACTTTCACTGAAGCTATGTTCTTTGACCTCAACTTTCTGATTTGCCTATCCAAAATAGCCACTGGATCCTCAATATAGGATAGATCCTTTTCCAACTGCACTGATCTGAAGTCCAACACGTGTGACGGATCATCGTGATATCTCCGAAGCATCGAAACATGAAATATTGGATGAACTCCGGCTAGGCTGGGAGGTAAGGAAAGCTCATAAGCAACCTCCCCAACTCGACTCAAGATCTCAAAAGAGCCAATAAACCTCGGACTCAGCTTCCCTTTAATCCCAAACCTCATGACGCCCTTCATAGGCGAGACCCAAAGCAGAACCCGCTCACCAACCATATATGCAACATCACGGACCTTCTTGTCTGCGTAACTCTTCTGTCTGGACTGGGCTGCACGGAATCTATCCTGAATCACCTTAACCCTATCCATTGCATCCTGAACCATCTCTGTGCCCAATAGCCTGGCCTCCCCCGGCTCAAACCAACCCACCGGAGATCTACACCTCCTACCATATAAAGCCTCATAAGGCGCCATCTGAATGCTGGACTGATAGCTGTTGTTATAAGCAAACTCCGCTAGTGGCAGGAGATGATCCCATGACCCTCCAAACTCAATCACGCACGCACGGAGCATATCCTCTAGAATTTGAATAGTGCGCTCGGACTGTCCGTCCGTCTGGGGGTGAAATGCCGTGCTCAATCCACCCGAGTGCCTAACTCCTGCTGCACGGCTCTCCAGAATCGCGATGTAAACTGAGTACAGGTCTGAGATGATAGAGACTGGAATACCATGCAAACGGATGATCTCCCTGATATAAATCTCCGCCAACAGCTCCGATGAATAAGTGGTACACACAGTTATGAAGTGAGCGGACTTGGTCAGCCGATCCACAATGACCCAAATAGAATCAAACTTCTTCACGGTCTGTGGGAGTCCAGATACGAAGTCCATGGTGATACGCTCCCACTTTCACTCCGGGATCTTTATCTGCTGAAGAAACCCACCCGGACGCTGGTGCTTGTACTTCACCTGCTGGCAGTTGAGGCATCTAGACACGTAGTCAACTATATCCTTCTTCATCCGCCTCCACCAGTAGTGCTGCCTCAAGTCCTGATACATCTTCGTGGCACCCGGATGGATGGAGTACCGTGAGCCATGGGCCTCTACTAGAATCAACTCTCAAAGACCATTTACATGGGGCACACAAATCTGGTCCTGCATCCTCAATACCCCATCACCCCTGATAGTCACATCTCTGGCATCACCACGTCGAACTCTGTCCTGAAGAACAAGCAAATAAGGGTCATCATATTGCCGCTCCCTGATACGATCAAATAGGGAAGACCGAGAAACCACACAGGCTAGAACCCGACTGGGCTCTGAAAGGTCCAATCTCACGAACTGGCTGGCTAAGGTCTGAACATCCATCGCCATAAGTCTCTTTGAGGCTGGTAAATATGCCAAACTCCCCAAACTCTCTGCCCCCCTACTCAAGGCATCGGCTACCACATTGGCCTTGCCCTAGTGATAAAGAATAGTAATATCATAATCCTTTAACAACTCTAACCATCTCCTCTTAAGCATATTCAGGTCCTTCTGCTTAAGCAAGTGTTGCTAACTCTAACGGTCAGCATAGATCTCACAAGGCACCTCGTACAAATAATGATGCCAGATCTTAAAGGCATGAACAATAGCAGCTAACTCAAGATCATGGACAGGGTAGTTCTTTTCATGCACCTTCAACTGTCTGGACGCGTAGGCAATCACCCTACCGTCCAGCATCAACACCGCTCCCAGTCCAAACCGTGAGGCATCACAATAAACTGTATAAGACCCCGAACCATTAGGCAGTATCAAGATTAGGGCTGAAGTCAAAGCTTTCTTGAGCTTCTAAAAGCTCGCCTCACACTCCTCTGTCCACTAAAATGGGGCACCCTTTTGGGTCAATCTAGTCATAGGGGCTGCTATCGATGAAAACCCCTCCACAAAGCGACGGTAATAACCCGCCAAGCCAAGGAAACTGCGAATCTCTGAAGCTGAGGAGGGCCTGGGCCAACTCTGCACGGCCTCCACCTTCCTCGGATCCACTCGAATTCCCTCACTCGATACCACGTGGCTTAGGAATGCCACAGAACTTAGCCAGAACTCACGTTCTGAGAACTTTGCATATAATTTCTTCTCTCTCAGAGTCTGAAGCACTGCCCTCAGGTGCTGCTCATGATCTTCCCGACTCCGGGAATATACCAGAATATCATCAATAAAAATGATAACAAATAAGTCAAGATATGGCCCGAATACACTGTGCATCAAATGCATAAAAGCTGTCGGGGCATTAGTCAGCCCAAAAGACATAACAAGGAACTCGTAATGACTATACCGAGTCCTGAAGGCAGTCTTCGGGATATCTGGCTCACGAATCTTCAACTGATGGTAACCTGAGCACAAATCAATCTTGGAAAACACCTGTGCGCCCTGAAGCTGGTCAAATAGATCATCAATACGAGGTAGAGGATAATGGTTCTTCACTGTAACTTTGTTCAACTGGCGATAATCAATGCACATACACATAGAACCATCCTTCTTCTTCACAAACAAGACAGAGGCACCCCATGGCGAAACACTGGGCCGAATAAAACACTTACCCAGCAATTCCTGCAATTAATCCTTCAACTCCTTCAACTCAGGAGGAGCCACGCGATATGGGGGAATGGAAATGGGCTGAGTGTCCGGCAACAGATCAATGCCAAAATCGATATCTCTATCGGGCGGCATGCCCGGAAGATCAGCTGGAAACACATCGGGGAAATCCCGTACCACTGGGACTGAATAAACAGAAGGGGTATTAACACTGATATCTCTCACATAAGCTAAATACGCGGCGCACCCCTTCTCAACCATACGTTGAGCTTTAAGGAAAGAGATAACTCCACTGGGAGTATGATCTAAAGTACCACTCCACTCAATACGTGAAACACCTGGCATAGCCAGCGTCACAGTCTTGGCATGAAAATCAAGAATATCATGATGGGGCGATAACCAGTCCATGCCCAGAATAATATCAAAATCAACCATATCGAGTAATAATAGATCTGCCCTGGTCTCAAAACCACGAATAGTAACCAAACATGACCGGTAAACGTGGCCCACAACAAGAGAATCTCCCACTGGAGTAGAAACATAAATGGGGGCACTCAAAGAATCCCGAGGCACACCCAAATGCGAAGCAAAATAGGAAGACACATACGAATAAGTAGAGCCTAGATCGAATAGAACCGATGCCTCTCTGTGACAAACTAGAATAATACCTGTGATGACGGAATCAGAGGCAACCACCTCAGTGAAAGCAGGAATACAATAATATCTGGACCGACCCCTCTCACGAGGGCGACCTCTATTTCCCCGGCCTCCGCCTCTGGCTAGCTTGGCAGGCGGGGCAGCAGCTGGAGCTATAATCATAGCCTGAGAACTTTAAGGACCACGATGTGGCTGAGCAATCTGTGGAGATGCACCCCTACCAAGTCTGGGGCAGTCCCTAACCACGTGACGGGTGTCACCACACTCATAGCAAGCTCTGGGAGGATGCGGTTGCTGTGACTGGCTGAGGCTGGGGCTGCTGGGCTGACCTCTAGAAGTACTGCTCGCAAGAGGTGCGCTAGAAACTGGAGGCGCATAATAAGGCTCCTGAGGTGCAGGCGGAGCTGGAGTACTGCTGGCTGCTGGCAAAGCTGAATGTATAGGGCGACCAGAATAACCCCTACCATAGTGACCTGCTGATGGGGTACGGGCACCAGAGTAGTGACCCGACTCTCGAGACCTCTTAGCCTCCCTCTCCCCCCTCTCCCTGGCGAGCATACCCTCAATCCTCCTAGCAATGCTCACTACCTACTGGTAAGGAATATCCATCTTTAACTCTCGAGCCATATTGGATCGGATGGGCGAAATAAGACCCTCAATAAACCTATGAACTATTTCCCGAACTGTGGCAACGAAAGACAGTGCATGTCTAGCCAACCTGGTATAACGGATGGCATACTCTGAAACTATCATAGCACCCTGGCGCAAGTGCTCAAACTCCGCGCGCCATGAATTCCTGAGGCTCTGGGGAACAAACTCTCTCATGAATAAGTCTGAGAACTGGGTCCAAGTTAGTGAAGCAGCCTCGACTGAACTGTCTATCTCATAAGTATGCCACCCATCATAGGCGGCCCCCCGAAGCTGAAAGGCGGTGAAAGAAACCCCGCTATACTCCACAATGCCCATAGTGCAAAGGATACGATGACACTCCTCCAAAAATCCCAGGGCGTCATCTGATGCTAGTCCACTAAACACTGGAGGATCATATTTCTTGAACCTCTCAAGTCTATGTTGCTCGTCCTCTGAAGCATCTGACCCATCCTCGTGCTGAACTGGTGCTGCAGGCGGTACAGGAATAACCTCTGGAACCTGCTCCATCTACACTCTCTGCTCAGGAGTGCGGGCTACCGGAGTCTGGGCCCCTCCCCCAGCCTGGGATGTGGCTGCAGTGAGGGGAAGCAACCCCGCCTGAGCCAAGGTAGTGTAGATGCTCATGAACTGAGCCAGAGTCTCCTGGAGCGCTGGAGTAGTAGTAGTTGTGGTAGGTGTGCCAGGTGCCTGGTCTCCAGCCAAATCTGCTGGTGGTACCTCGGCGGTAGCTCGCGCAGGTGTTGTGGCTGCACCACGTGCGCGTCCTCGACCTCTACCCCGGCCCTGGCCTCTGACGGCGGCAGCATGGGCGCGGGTGCTTGGTCCTCTAGTGTAGCATGTGTCCTCACCATCTGTGAGAGAATAGAAGACAGAAGTTTAGAATTGATGTCAAAATATCGCATGACAAGGAATTCAAAAGAAATGAAGATCTTTCATAAACAGTTACATAGCCTCTCGTAGATAAATACAGACGTATCCGTAACGATCAGCGAGACTCTAATAAACCGACATGTGTTCCGTGACTCCTATGAACCTAGAGCTCTGACACCAACTTGTCACGACCCTAGTTCACCGATCGTGAACATGTCGTGATGGCACCTAATCTCCACGACCAGGTAAGCCAAATATTGCGGAAATATAATAATTACGAAAAAAACAGAGTAAACCAATTTAAATAACTAGAAGGAAACTGTACGGTATGCCACTCGGCATGTATAACTCAATAACACAAGTCTACTGAAATTCCCAAAGACCCGGAAACTCACGGGCAAAACATGCTTTAGAAATGTACAGTATGGCTCCAAAACTCCAGAATATTCTAACAACCGAACGAGAGAAAAACTAGATACTAAAAATAGAGTAAGAGGGAGACTCGTTGTTCTGCGGACGCAGTAGATCTACCTCGAAGTCTCTGAAATCCTCCTGCCTCACTGATAGTGCGTCTGAGTGGAGGTACCTGGATGACCTGCACATGAAAAACATACGTAGGAAAGGGCATGAGTACACTGCAGCGATACTCAGTAAATGCCAAGCCTAACCTCGGTCAGGTAGTGACGAGGAAGGTTAGGGCCCTACTGAGATAAACATAATAAATAATAAGGCAACGGAAACAATCTAAATAAAGTCTAAAGCAAAAATCTAAACCGGATAAGTATAGGAGAACAATAATAGAAGGTAACGGTAACAATACAAGTAAATACTGCCCTCAACCAGGAATAATAGTAACCGGGGATCTCTTGGTAACCCGAGGATCTCTTGGTATCCTCATCATATGCACTAGGGATCTCTTAGTATCCCGAGGATCTCTCAATAAGTGAGCCGGGGATCTCTTGGTATCCTCAATAAGTGAGTCGGGGATCTCTTGGTATCCCGAGGATCTCTTGGTATCCTCAATGTATATATAGAACACGTGCCAGGGATCTCTTGGTATTCTACACCTTCAATCCAGAATAAGTCAAGTACAGGGGGATCTCCCGGGAAGCCGTCCCATAGTCCCAATATAAAGCACACCACAACAACAACTCATAATTTCAGAATAAATGCTAAACTAGTACAAATAATAGAAATTTCTAACCTAACATGCTTCACAGAGTGCAAATAGTACAGTTAAATAATTAAGCAAGTAAGTCAGCTAAGCATGCTTCTCTAAGCTAGCATAGGTCAACACCTACAGTTTAAAGGAACAAGTAAACAGAAAATCTCCATGTAAATACTCCAAGAAGAAACGGGTTTACAATAATTTACTCAAGTATGCCTCGTCACCTCAGGTAAGAGATTCAGAACATGCCCTAAGGGGAAAGTCCCCCACACAAGGTTAGACAAGCCACTTACCTCGAACCGACTCAATATCACTAGAAACCGCGCCTTTGCCACGAGTATCCGACTCCAAATGGACCAAATATATTCAATTCAATTACACATCGTAAATAATATTGCAAACAACTGATTCCACTATTAAAATTAAAGTTAGGGCGCGAAAATAGGTAAAATGATCAAAACGCCCCTCCAGCCAACCTCTCGGAATTGAATAATTTTTACATTTTCAGAACCCTCGTACTCTCACGAGTCTAACCATATAAAAATCTCCCAAATCGGAGGCCAAATGCCCCCTCAAAACCCAATAGTTTGGTTTGTGAAGTTTTACCCCAATTTAACCAATTTTGATCCTAAATTCGAATTCCCATGATGTATTTAGATGTATAATGATGGAATATAATGAAAAAGGGATCAAAGAAACGTTACCCAATGATTTTCTCTTCAAAACCCACTCAAAATCGCCTTCTCCCGTGCTCTCAATCGATTTTCAAACTTATGAAATTAAACCCTCTAAATTGATACTTCTCAACAGTCATTTCCGCTTCTGCGGGCCTAGGACCGCTTCTACGGTCCCGCTTAAGTGGAAAACCAACCGCTTCTGCGGATTTTCATTAAAAGAGCTAGGCTCATCTGCGATAGCTGGGCCGCTTCTGCAGCTCCACTTATGCGATGCCTAAGCCGCTTTCGCAGCTTCTGAAGAAAGGACACGAGCTGCTTCTGCGATCAAATAGGCGCTTCTGCGGCTCCTCTCCTACTGAAAGGTGAGTGCTTCTACGGTCTCTGAGGGGAAAGCCAAACCCGCTTTTGCGATGAGGAAGCTGCTTCTGCGGCTCCACTTCTGCGGTTCCCAAACCGCAGAAGCGAAAATACCAGAAGGGTCAAAATACCAGCTGCAGCAAACTTAGAAATTTTCCCCGTTAACCACCCAAAATCCTCCCGAGGCCCCCGGGACCTCAACCAAAAGCACCAATACCACCTAATATCATATTCGGACTTGCACCAATCCTTAAAACACCTAAAACAATACCGGAAATCCGATTAAATCAAAGATTTAAGCCTAAGAACTTCAAATTCCAACAAAACACACTTACGATAAAAAACCTAACCAAACCTCGCTCGAATGACCTGAAATTTTGCACACACATCCCAACTGACATGACGGAGCTACTACAACTTCCGAAATTCCAATTCGACCCTCCTATTAAAAACTCACTATCGGACCCAAAACTTCAAAAATTCAAACTTCGGCATTTCAATCCTAAATGAGCAACGAGCCTCCAAAATACATTCTGAACATGCTCCCAACCCCGAAATAACCTATCAGAGCTAACGGAACCATCGAATTTCCATTCCGAGGTCGTCTTCACATTGTTCCAATTACGGGCCATTTTTCAACTCTTAAGCTCTCATTTAGGGACTAAGTTTCCCAAAACACTCCGAATCCTAACATCGAATGTCCCGGCAAACCAAAATAGTAAAAATGAACTTAGGAAAGCGGTTAATGGGGGATCGGGGCATAAATTCTAAAAAAGACCGGCCGGGTCGTTACAAAGGCCCCCGCCAATAATTGTCGACCCCGCTCGACGATGACGGATAAACACTTCAACGACAGTTGAAACTACACCCTATGGTCCAAAGGCTATCACTAACGATCGTCGATCCTGCCCGACAGTGACAAACAGTGTATAAGCAAAGAACAATACGAAAGGATAAGCAACACAAGTATAACTCTTTTTCTATAAGAAAAATTATATACACTTAGTCCCACGGAGGACTCCTGTTATATTCCCAAAAAAAATGAAAAATCTATACAAGTCCTAAGGGGCCTCGCCAGGGTTGTCCTCACCATCCGCTCTCCTCCTTCCTTGGTTATCACGGTAAGCCTCATTAAACCACGAGCCGGACTCAAGCCGGTTGACGTCCTCAGAAGTATAACCTTCTCGGTCGGGAGAGTCGGAGCTGTACCACAGGCCGCACGGGCGGCACGAGCCTCACGCAAATGCTCTTCGACCTCTTCCTCAGAGGCACGTTCTGCAACAAGAAGTTTTTTTGTACACGTCCAACTTAGCTTCCGCGTATATCCACATCTCGTGTGCATCCTGGGCCTCGTCCCCAAACCGTGGCAGGGTAGCACGCTTGAGGGCATCAATCTCAACCACCTTTGTTGCAAGCTCGTCTATTAAAGCTGCCACCGTACCATAGAGATCAGCCACCTCCGTCGCCACTCCGCGGCTAAGCTCCAACTCTTCCTCCCTCAGCTTGAGGAGTGATTCCAGCTCGCTATTGAGAGCTACCGCCCTCATCAACTCTTCATCCTCCTTCTCTAGCTCCGCCGCCCTGCAGTTTAATTGTGCCTCCCTCTGTTTGAGGCCTTCCCGAAAAACCTAGAATTATGGATCCTACTGGAAAAGATCCGCCACCACTTGATGGTTGGAGCGACACTATTTATATTTCTTCACCATCTTATCAAAAACGGTCGCTTTTTTCTTCTCGCGGCGCCTTCTCTCTACTTCCAGAACTAGGGTCTAAGAAAAAGAGAGAGAAGAATGCATATATATACATGCGAGTTAGTACGCATAAGAATCAACTACATAACATGCGGAAGAACGGAGAAGATACCTGCAACGCCATTCCTGCGACCCTATGAGATAGCTCCGCGTCGCTGACAGCACTCAGCATCTCACGCTCAGGAGCCGCACAAAGTAGAGCCATCTCCAATGCAGCCCGCTCATTGTGCTGCAGCAAGTTGTAAGCCTCTGGAATCACAATGCGACAGCCAGATCCATCTGTCATCATCTCCACATATGCAGGGCCTTCCACTATCTCACCCGTGTTCCCATGGGCGACCTCAGCAGTTGTCCCCTAAGTTTCACCACTAACAAGGGGTGATAAAATGCCTTCAGCAATGCGAGTTGTGCTGATACCAACATTAGCACGTATCTGGATGGTCGGCCTCCCCGAACGGATGGCGTCGGCCATAAGGACGGGCCTAGTTGGCTGGCGAGGCACGTCCCTCTCTTCACCTCCCGTCTCCACCGCCTTGCCCGTTATGAGCCTCCTTCTTTTCCTCTCCTCGGGCTCCTCTCCCTCAGAAGGCTCGTCCGCAGGGTGCAGAGATGACGCTGATGGCCTCTCCTCACTTGCGGTTATTTTCGCAGGCGCTGCATCTTGCAAAGAGGCTACGGTCATCCCTTCCCTAACAGATGCGTAAAGTATCTCCTCAGCAACTTGACCGGCATCTGGTTGGGAGGAGGTGGGAACTGTCTCCCTCCTTTTGGGAGCACTTCAACCTGTCAACAACAGTGATTTAGCTGACGAGGCTTACGGAAACGATTAACTAAAATCCAGGAAATACCTAAAGGGCTCGCAGGGCGGTAACGTTCAATGAACTCCGCCCACTTACGGGTCTCCTCCGCTAAGGGCAGCATATCGGATACCCACTACCTAATATCGGTTATGAACCGAGGAGTGTGAGCTATCGCTGCAAAATCACGAAAAAACTATAAGGATGATATATTCGGAACCGCTAAAGTCAGAAACAATAAACAATTTGACAGGTACGAATACTTATGTCTCGAATTCTACCTCTCAGGGAATCCTACAGGATTGGACACCAGGTGTTCCGTCCTAATGAAGAAATACCTGCACCAATAGCCTCGGTTGGGCCGGTCGTCAGTTTCCACGATCAGCCCCTTTAAACCACGATTTTTTAAATGCAGCATGGTACCCCTCAAGTAGCTGGCACCGAATAGCTGCAAAAGGTGGTGGACGGAGACCTCCAACCCAGCTAACTCTGCGTACGTAGATACTACCCTACACACCTTTAGGGTATACGGAGTAAGTTGGGTAGGACATATATTATAGAAACGACAGAGTTCTTCCGCCAATAAAAGAAGGGGGAGGCCATAGCCGATCAAAAAGGGGTATTCATAGAATGTACAGTACCCCGGCCTATGGGTGTTCGCGTAGTCCTCCCCCGCCAGAACCATCTCTACATAAGCGGGTATATCATATGAAGTACGAACAAGGTCCAAATCAGCTTGTTTTAACTCAGACTTCTCCCAAGGTTGTTCGGGAGAATCTCTTTGAAAATCCCTCCTAGCAAGGAGTTGTTTTGGGAGTACATTATTTACGGTGAGAGGGGTGAGATTCTTCCCTTTCTCCCCTTTATTACCACCGGATAGAGGCGGTATGTCGGTTGATTTATTACTGCGATCTCCTGAAGTGTTACCACATTTAGATTTCGTCATGATTCTCGAGTAAGGAACGATGTATTACACAACCACGAATGTATTTTTACAAAAGTTGTGAGTTCTCGTAAAGAGAAGGCGCTCTCTTGAAATAGTCGGAAAACTTTCTACAAATGATCTAAAGTTAGGTCAAAATTGAACCCATTCCCTATTTATAGGGTCGGGTAGCGTTGAAATCGAAGAGGCAAAACCCTAACAGGCGCGGGAAACCAAGCATCAGAACACCTTTTGTATTTCCTCAGGAACACGCGTAATGATGACGCCTGCATACGGTGATGTCATTTTAGAAAAGGATTTGTGCGCCGATATATCAACAGATTCAAATGGTCGTCCCTTTACATCGTAATCTCCGAACATGGCCAAAATTTTCCCAGCACGTGTGTCATGACCCCAAACCCGTCGTGATGGCGCCCAACACAACTGCTAGGAAAGCCCGACCAATTTCACTCTCAACCCGAGCATAAGGCTCAAAACCATTTGTTTGAAAATAATTAACAACATGGAAACCAAATATATAACTGATAGATAGAAATAATCCGGAAAATCCACAATACTGAACAACTTCCCAAAGACCTGGGGGTCATGAGTCTAGAGCCTCTACC